>RJWH01007674.1:0-37810 GCA_004363575.1 Solenodon paradoxus | reverse complement strand
TTTTTTTTTTTTTTTTGAGAAAAGTTGCAGGCAGGAATGAAGGCAAGCAGAGGCATACAGAGGAGGAAGAACCATTTTATTTAATTGTTCATCTCGGTTGTTCCTCCTACCCCACCCTCCACCCCTGGCACCAGGAAATGAGCCTGGGACCTTGGGATGTATGTGGACTGTTCAGCAAGAGGCCGCTGACCAAACCGCTCCTCCGCCAAGGCATACCAGCTCTTTCTTTTTGGGCAAGACTCGATAGCTGGTGAAGTTCCTTGTGTGGCAGCGCATCATGAGGCATAGAACATTGGTTTGATTTTTCAGTGATATTGAGATCAGTGGATTCAAAAGATGTCAGCCTAATCCCTTCATTATAAAGTTCCTTGCTGGCTGTTTATCTGGTTTTTACTTGCTGTGGTAGTCTTGAATATTTATGACCTTGATTGAAAAAAATCTCCATTCTATTTTCTGGAGCTTTTTATGTTTAATGTTATGTTGCCCGGATCAGTATAGGTTGTTCTGTGTAGCCATGCACCTTTTTCACTGCTGTATGATAGCCCACAGCCCCTCTCCTTATGCAGGCCTTTCCTGCCCATGCTCACCTCCACCAGGGAACCATCCCTGGTCAGTAGTTATTTCCTCTATCCCACTTGTCCTGGAGGCGAGCTGTGACCTGGGGGTCGCTGTTCCCTCAGGCTGGCTTTGCCTCTCTTACAGTCTGAGGTTGAAGCTCTGGCTGAACAACTAAGTGAAGAAGAGGATGAAGAGGAGGAGGAAGAGGAGGAGGAGGAAGAGGAGGAGGAGGAGGAGGAAGAAGAGGAAGATGAGGAGTCAGGCAATCAGTCCGATAGGGTAAGTCCCCCCCAAAAGAGTGGGGACTGTGGGCCCAGAGGCTGCAGTCCTCAAGGAGTGGTTATGGCCTGGGGCCCAGGTTCTAACTTCTCTTCCTCCCCAGAGTGGTTCCAGTGGCCGGCGCAAAGCCAAGAAGAAATGGCGGAAGGACAGCCCATGGGTGAAACCATCCCGGAAGCGGCGAAAGCGGGAGCCTCCACGGGCCAAGGAACCACGAGGTGAGGAGGCACTTCTCCTTTGGGCTTTGTCCTCTAGCCCCCCGGCCCCCAGAGAGCGTGCATGTCCACACGCTCAGCATGAACACCCGCATGTACCCACGCGTCCAGGCACCTGTGAGCTCGCACTCCCACTCTCTCTGTCTCTGTGTCAGGAGTGAATGGTGTGGGCTCCTCAGGCCCCAGTGAGTACATGGAGGTCCCTCTGGGGTCCCTGGAGCTGCCCAGCGAGGGGACCCTCTCCCCCAACCACGCTGGTAATTGCCAATTGCCGGGATAGGGAGCCACTAGGGGGCGCCCTCAGGGCCGGAGGGAATGGGGAGGAGGGGGACCCCCTGCTGAAGCGGGGGTGTCCATGGCCAAGCTTTGGGGGTTCTGAAGCCTAGAGGGAGAGGTCGGGTGGGGGTCAGAGGCCCCATCAGGGGTGTCCCAGTGGGTGAGGAGCAGGACCTCCCTCAGCTCCCTTTTTCCTCCATCCAAGGGGTGTCCAACGACACATCTTCCCTGGAGACGGAGCGTGGATATGAGGAGTTACCCCTCTGCAGCTGTCGCATGGAGGCGCCCAAGATCGATCGCATCAGCGAAAGAGCGGGGCACAAGTGCATGGCCACGGAGAGCGTGGATGGAGAGGTGGGGTTCTAGGTAGGAGGGGATCCGGGGGGCCTGGCCCAGGCGCCAGCCTCACCCTCTCTCCTTGCCCCCCCTCACTGCCTACAGCTGTCTGGCTGCAATGCCGCAATCCTCAAGCGGGAGACCATGAGGCCTTCGAGCCGGGTGGCGCTGATGGTCCTCTGCGAGACCCACCGGGCCCGCATGGTCAAGCACCACTGTTGTCCAGGCTGTGGCTACTTCTGTACGGCGGTACGCAGCCACCGGGGCAGACCGGCAGCGCGGCGCCTGGGGAGGGGACTCGCAGAGCCTGACTGCAGTGCTTTTCTGGCCCCCAGGGCACCTTCCTAGAGTGTCACCCTGACTTCCGAGTGGCCCACCGCTTCCACAAGGCCTGTGTGTCCCAGCTGAACGGGATGGTCTTTTGTCCCCATTGTGGGGAGGATGCATCTGAGGCCCAGGAAGTCACCATACCCCGGGGTGATGGGGTGACTCCACCAGCTGGCACTGCAGCCCCTGCACCCCCACCCCTGGCTCAGGATGCCCCCGGAAGAGCAGACACTTCCCAACCCAGGTACTGGCCTCCGCTTCTCTACCCTCTGGTCCCTGCCCAGTCCCAGAACCCCTAAGACATCAGCATCTTTCTTCTCCCACAGCGCCCGAATGAGAGGGCATGGGGAGCCTCGGCGCCCACCCTGTGACCCCCTGGCCGACACCATCGACAGCTCAGGACCCTCATTGGCCCTGCCCAATGGGGGCTGCCTCTCCGCTGTGGGGCTGCCACCTGGGCCAGGCCGGGAGGCCCTGGAGAAGGCCCTGGTCATCCAAGAGTCAGAGAGGTGAGTGGGGTGCTGTCAGGCACAGACCCAGGTCAGGGCTAGACGGTGGGTCTGCAGGTATGGAGGGGCCACCCTGAGGCACCCGCCCTGTCTCCCACTCCCCGTGCAGACGAAAGAAGCTCCGGTTCCACCCCCGGCAGCTATACCTGTCGGTGAAGCAGGGGGAGCTGCAGAAGGTGATCCTGATGCTGTGTGAGTGTTCGCCATTCCCACAGCAAACTTCCACCGAGCACCCGTTCCACCCCAGGCTTGAAGGACGCAGTCCTTGCCTCACAGCACTTAGTGGGGGGACGACAGGCTCGAGACCACCACGATGGTGGGTGGGTGGCAGCAGCATAGAGCCACCCATGCACGCGCGCGCCGGCGCACAAAACCTGCTCTGCAGAGGCGCAGAGCAAGGCAGCGGTGAGGAGGGGCCGGCGTGGCCTGCAGGGCTGCTGCTCAGCTCCTTTCTCTGACTGCCGCAGCGAAGGCCCCTGATCCGGGCTGGGGCCTGAGAAGCCTTGCTGGAGGAGGTGCCCCAGCCCGCCCCCTAGCACGCTTACCACTTGCCCTTCCCTGTCCCGGTGTGGCGGGCTCTCCCCGCAGTGGACAACCTGGACCCCAACTTCCAGAGCGACCAGCAAAGCAAGCGCACACCCCTGCACGCGGCCGCCCAGAAGGGCTCCGTGGAGATCTGCCACGTGCTGCTGCAGGTCAGCGCGGCCCGGCCCTCTGCCTCAGTGACTGGGCCCTCGGACCCCTCCCCTGCCCAGCCCCCTCTGGTGCCAGCCCGCGTGCCCCCTGCTTGCAGGCTGGAGCCAACATCAATGCCGTGGACAAGCAGCAGCGGACGCCGCTGATGGAGGCTGTGGTGAACGACCACCTGGAGCTGGCTCGCTACATGGTGCAGCATGGAGGCTGCGTCTACAGCAAGGTGCGGGCAGCGCCTGCGGGCAGGGCGGGCCGCTGTGGGGGCCAGTGGACCCACCTGCCCTCGTCCCCTCAGGAGGAGGATGGCTCCACCTGCCTCCACCACGCAGCCAAAATTGGGAACTTGGAGATGGTCAGCCTGCTGCTCAGCACGGGACAGGTGGATGTGAACGCCCAGGTCAGCAGCCGCTGCGGGTCCTCGGCGCCGCCCTGCCTGACCTCTGACCACCCGCGTCTCACGATGTTCCCATCTCTCCCTCTTTCCCCCTCTTCACTTGTGTTTCTCTTCACTCTTTCTCTTGCTTCTCTCTTTCTATTGTCATGAACTCTGAGCTCATAGGTCATTCTTGATCTTCGTGTTGTGGCATCCTTAGTCCAGCAGGAGCTGCAGGAAGCAGGCTTCTGGGGCCTTTGACATGTGACCCAGGAGTCTCAGCACATTCCTGCCCCAGAAGTAGAACCTACCACTTCTCTAAGCAACTCCGCTTCCTTTAGATGGGAAAACGTTTTAACGACAGTCTGACTTAGGTGCCCGGGAGTGTTTGTTGCTGTTAGGTCCTGCTTCTAGGACTTTCCAGTGGGCCAACCTAGGAAATAGTACTTTCAAGGAAGATACAAATTACTTTGTGGCCTCAAGCAGTACACACTCCTAACCTCATTTTGTAGATGAAGAAACTGAGACCCAGAGAGGTTAAGCGATTTACTTAGGGTCACACAGCATGTAAGTGGTGGGGCTGGGACTGTCACTCATTCTGGCTCCAGAGCCCATGCTCTTGACCACATGCGGCTTTGGTGAGCTTGGAAGCTAATGGGCCTGTACTGAGGCAGAGGAGTGGCTGGTTCCCACCTTCCTCCGTCTCCCGCCACAGGACAGCGGAGGATGGACGCCCATCATCTGGGCCGCGGAGCATAAGCACATCGAGGTGATCCGCATGCTGCTCACTCGGGGCGCAGACGTCACCCTCACGGACAATGTGAGTGGCATTCAGTCCAGCAAGGGAGGTGGGGACAGGTGCAGGCCCCTGAATGAGATGGAAGCTGGGTTCCAGGCCTCAACCTGGACCTAGCCCTTCATCCCGACCTTTGCAGGAGGAAAATATCTGTCTGCACTGGGCCTCCTTCACTGGCAGCGCTGCCATTGCAGAGGTGCTCCTGAATGCTCGCTGCGACCTGCATGCTGTCAACTACCACGGGGACACGCCACTGCACATCGCAGCCCGGGAGAGCTATCACGACTGTGTGCTGTGAGCCCCCACCCACCCCACACCGGGCGCCCTCGACCTCCTTCCGCAGCCCCAGGCCCCACGGTTTCCTCGTCCCTCCCAGGTTGTTCCTGTCACGTGGGGCAAACCCTGAGCTTCGGAACAAGGAGGGGGACACAGCGTGGGACCTGACTCCTGAGCGTTCTGATGTGTGGTTTGCGCTGCAGCTCAACCGCAAGCTTCGGCTTGGGGTAGGAAATCGGGCCATCCGCACTGAGAAGATCATCTGCTGGTGAGCGCTGGGCCCGCTCTGCACCCAGAACCACGTCCCACCCGCTCCCTGTGCCCCACTGACTTCCCCAGAATCACCTCTGCCCCCACGTTCCCTGCCACCACTCTGGCAGATAGAGCAAATAAAAATGCAGGCCAGTCAGTTAAATTAGAGCTGCAGGTGACGCCGCGTGCTTTCCACATGAAATGGCCTCTTACAGTATTTGGACCTCCACCCTGAGGGATTACTTCTTGTGTGTCTGAAACTGAGACTTCCCTGGGGTCATGCATCTTTCTGGCATTCTCACTCCCCACGCCCAGATGAGCCCCCACATCTACCCGCTTCCCTCCGCTGGCACATGCCCTGTTCCCCAGGAGCCGCCCAGCTCTCCCCTTGCACCTGGGGAGCCCACACCGCATGCTCGGCCCCAGCGCCATCCGCCTTCTTCCAGGGACGTGGCGCGGGGCTATGAGAACGTGCCCATTCCCTGTGTCAATGGCGTGGACGGAGAGCCCTGCCCGGAGGATTACAAGTATATCTCAGAGAACTGTGAGACCTCCACCATGAACATCGACCGTAACATCACCCACCTGCAGGTGAGCGGGGGACCCTGTGCCCTCCCAGTGGGCACCTGGCTGAAAGGACTCTGGTGCAGGCGTGTAGCCGCCTGGGCAGGGGTCCTTTTTCTGGGACGCACGAGGTATCTCGTGGGCCCCGAGGACCTCCCCGTCAGTCTGGATTACCCGCCACACTGGGACCATCGCTACCCAGTCCTAAAATGTGCACCTTAGAGAAAGGGCAGCCACTGGGGGCAGGGTGGCGTTGGTTGCTGAGGGGCAAGGCTGATTCTGGGGGCTGGAACTGAACCCCTGTCTCCTGGCCCAGCACTGCACTTGTGTGGACGACTGCTCCAGCTCCAACTGCCTGTGTGGCCAGCTGAGCATTCGCTGCTGGTATGACAAGGTACATGCTCTCACCCTGGCACAGACCCTCTTCCACTCTGTCCAAGGAGCTGGCCTCCAGGCCCACTCCCTGGGACCCTGCCCCTCACTCCTCGTCTGCCCTCTGGGGAAAGTGGCAGCACGGCCAGGGCATGACCTGTGCGTCCTGCGTCGCTGCTGGGACAGATGGGCCTGGCCCGGGCACGTGGAAACCCAGGGGATGGTGGTGCCGTGTCTGTTCTCTGACCTCCGCGTGTGTGTCTCCCAGCCCACGCGCCCTGTCCCTGGGCTGGAGTCAGCGGTGGATTTTCCTGTGGCGTCCGGGAGGTCCTGGACACCACACAGAACCACCGTCCTCCCCTTGCTCTGCCTCAGGACGGACGGCTGCTCCAGGAGTTCAACAAGATAGAGCCACCCCTGATTTTTGAGTGTAACCAGGCATGCTCCTGCTGGAGAAACTGCAAGAACCGCGTGGTGCAGAGCGGCATCAAGTAAGACCCCGCAGCCGCCTCGGCCCCTCTCCCCACCTGTGGGGCTTCTAGGCCCCACCACCCAGTGCCCCCTCTCTCCTAACCTCAGGGTACGACTGCAGCTCTATCGCACAGCCAAGATGGGCTGGGGGGTCCGTGCTCTGCAGACCATCCCCCAGGGCACCTTCATCTGCGAGTGAGTGGAGGGGAGACCCGGGCTCAAGGGAGGGGGTCACAGCCTCTGCTGACTCTGATGGGTCATGCTCCTCATGCCCCTCTCCGGCCAGCTTCCTCTGACCTCGGTCCTCACAACCAAGGACTGTGCCAGACCCCAGAGCTCTCCGTCTCAGTGCCGCATCCTCCTCCCCGCCTCTCCCTCACCAAGTGCGAAAGCACATTTTGGAGACAGGCCTGGCTTCGAGCCCCACTCTGCTGCTTGCTGGCCTTGGCCAAGTTACTTCTTTGAGTCGCATTTTCTCTTGTCTGCAAAATGGAGGTGACAGTGCTCCTTTCTTGTCTACCTCCTCTGGGGCCTCATCTACCCTCTATCATTTTCCAGCACCCATAACTCCCCATTGCCCGCTGGCTCCCACCTGGTGGCCTTTGAACTGAATCTCAATGTCCTTGGGTCTTTTTATTTATTTCTTTTTTTTCAAAGATCTTTTTAAGCCCCATTTGCCTATTTAAGGGACCATCCATTTTCTCTCACGTCATGTCTGAACTTTGCTCAGACAAGCATTCCTTCCTCCTAGACCTCAGTTTCCTCACCAAAATCTGCCTTTGCCCTCACCCTCTGTTGATGCTGCCTTCCAGTGGGCCCCCGCCCCTACCCAGGTCTCAGCCTCCTGGCATCTGCCACCCCCCTTCGCTCTGACTCCCAGACAGCGTCCTCCCCTCTGAGCCATCCATCCCGCCTCTTCACCAGCTCCTCTCCAGCTGTTATGCAAATGTGGGTGTCCTTTAGCCCTGGGTCACCACCACCTGCTGGGTGATTTCTCCTCCAGAAACCTCTCAGCGAACCCAAGCCAGCTGACCCTTGTAACCGGTGGCATGGTGTCCTCGCACTCTCTAGCCTTCCTCAGCCACAGCTCCAGTCTTCCCTCGAGAATGTCCCACCTCCAGCTCATCCCTGTCCCATCCTGGCCCATCCTGCCCATTGTTCCGTTTGACAGTGGGACCTCAACTGGTAGCCCCACCCCAGCAGTGATTACCCACCCTCCCTCCACCCCCAAATGATGCCCCACTATGCCTTGGGTTGCCACCCCAGCCCCAGCGCTGTGAGAGTGAGTCCCCGCACTAACTGGGCAGCAGGAGGCAGAAGAGGATTCCGTGGGTGCACGGAGAGCCGGGTCTGGAGCTGGCTCTCCATAACGCTGCCCACCTTCAGAACCACCGCTTCCTGCCCCACAGGTATGTCGGGGAGCTGATCTCTGATGCTGAGGCCGATGTGAGAGAGGATGATTCTTATCTCTTCGATTTAGACAATAAGGTGGGCACAAGACGGAAACCCAGGGGAAGGACTGGTGGGGCAGGGAGGCCAGACCAGCAGGACGTTAATGTGAAGAGCGCTGCACCCCTCAGGACGGAGAGGTGTACTGCATCGATGCCCGTTACTATGGCAACATCAGTCGCTTCATCAACCACCTGTGTGACCCCAACATCATCCCAGTCCGGGTCTTCATGCTGCACCAAGACCTGCGGTTTCCACGCATTGCCTTCTTCAGTTCCCGAGACATCCGGACTGGGGAGGAGCTGGGGTGAGGAGCCCAGGGCTCGAACGGGCGCGGGGCGTGCAGCAGTCCTGGGGCAGCAGCCGCAGGCTGGAGAGCACCTGGCTTCCCAGGGCAGAGTTGCCTTGACGCTGGCGTGTAAGCACCTGAGCCTCGCGGATACTTTGCTTCAGTGGGTGTGGGGTAGGGCCTGAGACGACATTTGAACAAGGCCCCGGGCAGCACTGCTACAGCAGGCCACAGAATACACAGAGTCCAGAACACCTGCAGAGCCCGACGAGATGGCGTGGGCCCCAGATCTCCTGGGAGCTGGGGGTGGGTCTGGGCGGCTGGGTCTGCGTCCCACCAGCCTCTTGTGCTCCTCTGACAGGTTTGACTATGGTGATCGCTTCTGGGACATCAAAAGCAAATATTTCACCTGCCAGTGTGGCTCTGAGAAGTGCAAGCACTCTGCAGAGGCTATCGCCCTGGAGCAGAGCCGCCTAGCCCGCCTGGAACCTCACCCAGAGCTGCTGCCTGAGCTCAGCTCCTTGCCTCCTGTCAACCCCTAGAGCGGACCACACCCTCCCTCCCCTCCTCCAGATAGTCACCTGCTCAGCAGCCACCTCTGCCACTCGCTGCTCATGGTGCACATCTGGGGCGCTGCTGGCTTCCCTGTCCACACCCCTTCACACATTCCTCGACCAGAGACCCCAGCCGGGCCCTGGAGGTCTGACCGCCCCTCTCTCCCAGAGCTGGTTCCTCCCTGGGAGGGTGACTTCAGGGCTGGCCATCCCCATTCCCCATCCTCAGTTCGATGAATTGAAATTGGGCCTCTATGCCAACTGGTTTCCTTTGTTCTCAATAAATTTTGGATTTGGTAATAAAATGTCTGGGTGCTTAGTGGGAGGAGGGGTGAAGGCAGGGAGGAGCACCCACATCAAGGAGAGTGTTGGGTCCAGGGGCAGAGAGGAGAAGCCCACTGGACAGGTGTGGGTGGTGTGGACAGATGCCCAAAGGGAGGAGGGACCACTGGGCGTCATCTAGTCAAGGGCTGGAAGACAACCTTGACATTTAACCTCTGGTGGGAGGAGGGCAGGTAGGAGTGTACCACAGTCAGGTTGTTTGTAAAGATGTGCAGGTTTTTCATAGAGCAAATAAGTCCTTCAGGCCATGGTCCATGAGCCCTGCAGGGAGCAGTCCTGAGCGCCTACTACCGACTGGCCTTCCCGCCCTCAGGCCAGGAGTTGTGGAGGAGTTGAGAGTTACCAGGAGGAACTAGAGAGTGTCGGGGACCACACGGAGGTGGGGCCGTGACGTGTGGCAGGAGGGCGGGGCTGGCAGCAGGTGAGTTGCCTGGTCTCCAGGGCTCCAATCACTCCGGAGTGAGCCATGGGGGGGAAGCTGGACGAGGACGTCGAGGCCTACGGTGAGGCTGGGGCAGAGACCTGGACCCTGCAGAGGGAGGGAGGGGAGCCCTGCCGGGCCTTCTGAGGGGTGGTGGGCAGGGCTAGTCCCCGAGACAGGACCTTGGGGAGTCTGGGTCTCTGAGGGGAGGGCCCAGGAAACCAGCTGATGGAAGGAGGCAGAGGCCGGAGGCTGTTGCTGGGGAGACTTTGGGGAGTGAATCATTGGGTCTCCTTGAGGATTGGGGGGCGGGGTTCGAGTGTCTGGCACAGGTGGAGTTCTGAGCAGGGGGCTGGGGCTGGGGCGTCGTGTGCTGAGGAGCCCGGGAGCAGCTGGGAGCAGCTGGGAGCAGCTGCAGTTGACACGAGGTGTTTTCGCCTAGACTCTGGGTCTCTGAGGGGGAAGGTAGAGGGGTCTCTACCTGCTGGGCTCTGTGAGGAGAGGCAGGGGCGTGGGGCAGCAGGTCTTTGTGGAGACATACCTGTGGGGTCTGTTAGGAGGGGAAACCTGTACTTTGGGAGAATGAAGAGGGTCCCAGGCTCTCTGGGGGTCCTGTGAAGGGTAAGGCCTGAGGGGAGAAGGAGCAGGGAGCTTCTCTCCAGAATCCGTGAGCAACAGGCGCTGGGATCCCTCTGGGTTAGGGGCCTGCCTGCCAGGTTCCCTGGGGGTTTGGGAATCTGAGCTCCTCCTCTGAAGGGGCGGAACCCCCGGGGGCTGGGGTGCCCCAAGGCTGGAGACCCAGGAAAAGAGCAGTGAGACACCCTAGACTTCCCGGAGCAGCTGTGGCTCAATCATTGACCTGTCTGAGAACCGTGGAGGGACAGAGTCCAGAACACCTGCAGAAAATGAACCCCACCCCTTCCCACACTCTTGCCCAGCCCTCCCTCTGCTTCCTCAGGGCCCACTGGACAGACCCTGGCTGCCTGGCCCTACCTCCTCCCTGTGTGTACTCAGGGAGGACCAGGAACAAGACGCGGCCACAATCTCAACGGCAGGGCTCAAGTGTCACACCGAGTGCTTGCCCAGATTGGCAGTGACCTAGAGCCTGAAATCCCTTCAGGGTGGGGGTCTGCAGGGGTCCCCACCCTCCCTGGTCCTGCAGGAGTTAAGGCCTTTCGTTTCACTTTCTTTCCTCTGGCCTCTGGCCAGGCCTTGGAAGTAGGGTCTGAGCAGAGGTGGAGAGGTGCTGTGACCTCTGGAAGGGCTCTGGATCTGTGACCACATGGTGGGGGGGAAGGATCAAAATGCAGGGGCGGGGAGGGGCGGGGGGGGGAGGGGGGAGGGCAGGTTTGAGAGACACCGAGAGCCAGGAGAGCCACGTGCCCTCTAGAGGAGGACTCAGGATAAATGACTGGGGTGGGGCAGGAGGCTAAGAGAGTTCCATGGTTGATGGCCTTGAGGTATGAGTGGAAATGAAAATGACCCTAAAGGAACCCTTTCCCCTCCCTCCAAGGCCACCTGGGTGGAGTTCAAGGTGCAGTCAGCAGCTGACCTCGGTTTCCCTTGTCCATCTCCCTGTAAACTCCAGGGGGGCGGGAAAGACATGACAGGGACAGGAAGTGGGGAAGAGAGCCCTCTCAGTGCCTCACTTTCCAAACTCCTCTCCACATGTCTCAGGAAAACCAGCCAAATACGACCCCTCCTTCCGTGGCCCCATCAAGAACAGGTGAGCGTGAGTGCCAGGCTGCTGGGGGTGGGGGTGGGAAGGCAAGGAAGAGAGGCCAGTGGGGGAGGCTTGTTCTTGGTTTTTCTTTGTATTTGCTGAAATATGGGTAAGAAGCTTCTCGAAAAGAAAACTGCCCCAGGAGAGCTGTGTCCTTGTGGGGAGAGGAGAGTGCCATTGTCTTGAGGGCTACAGGGGGCTTCGGGGACCTGCGGCTCCATTTCTTGATCTGAAAGCTGGCTACACAGACCTGGTTCTTCAGGAAACTTCATCCAGCTAGAAGCTTTGGAGTTGTATGCTTTCTGTGCTATACTTCCAAAGAAAGTTAACCCGCTCCAATAAATAGGTTTTCTTAAAAAATTAAAAGTAACCCCACCAATGCCCACTCTCCAGCACCCTCCAGTTCTCCAATTGCGACTCCAGCAGATAACTCCCCCCTCCCCCCAATTCTCTCCCAGGAGCTGCACAGATGTCATCTGCTGTGTCCTCTTCCTGGTTTTCATTCTGGGTTACATCGTGGTGGGGATTGTGGGTGAGTGTCCATCTTCGAAGAGCCAGGGCAGTGGGTGGGGAACTCCGGGTCCAGGTCCCTACCCAGAGCTGCTCCTCCCTCGTCCTTGTCCTCCCCTTCCCATGATTCATCTGTGTCTCTGTCTCCAGCCTGGCTCTACGGAGACCCCAGGCAAGTCCTCTACCCCAGGAACTCTACGGGGGCCTACTGCGGGATTGGGGCCAACAAGTGAGTACAAAGGCAGGAGGGAGGTAATGTGGGGAGTGGGAGGAGGGCGAACAAATAATCAAATTAACATCACAGATTAACAAAAGACACACAGGAAAAGCTTCCTAACATGTATAACTCCTGACTAGGTAGGGTAGACGGAGCAAAAGCAAGTAACTCCCCCAGATGGTTTAGGTCACCCTAAATATAGCCAAACACCAAGGATATAGGGACGGGGGAGGGGAAGGCCGGCCAACTGGGGGCTGACTTAAGCTGAATGAAGTTGCAGCCTTCCCCTTGCTTAAAGAGGTTCGGTCCCTGTATTGCAGTGAGAGAAAGCCTTACAAAGGGAGACTTCATTTTTTATCTGTTAAAAGGGGCAGATTGGGCACTAACCGTGTGGCTCAGGTGTCACAGATATAGGAATGCAGAACTAGTAAAGCCCAAGAACCCGGGCTCGTGACCTGGGACCGAGATGCCTCTTCCTCCTCTCCCTAAAACAAAAGTGGAGGGGTTGGTGGGGGGTGGCATGGCACCTATCACCCAGCTTTTAGAGCACCTCCTATGAAATATTCCTTATGCCAAAGAGACATTTCGGGTGGCATCTTTGGCTTCTCTTCAGTAGAGTCCTGGATTAGGCCCTGGGTTTGAGACTTCAGACACTGGTCTTTGAATGCCCCGCGGGGCTGAGTAAGCTCTGGTGTGTGGCTTCCACGAAGCACTAAAGGCTGAGCTTTGATTTCCCCATCTGGAACACAGAGATGAAGTCAGAGGCTATGCTTCAATCCCCTGTGCAGGAACAGCACATCAATATATCACATCGCTAGCATTTATATGGCATTTGCTGTGTTTGGGAGGAGGTTTGCACACCCAAACATTAAACACAATGAGGTAGATTATTTTACACATGACAACACCGGGCAGTGCCCGCCATGGTGCCTGCTCAAGGTCACAAACCTGGGTGGTAGTTTGGCTCCAGAGTTCAAGCTCTTACCCATGTGTGAGAATTGCAATGCTTGCATTACTTGGAGAAATCTTTGGGGCATCTCCTATGCCTCTCCAGCTGAGCCAAGGGGCTGGGTCCCTGTTCTCTTGAGGCACAGCCCCGGCAGCCCCTCCACCCCACACCTGCCCAGGCCTAATGTCCACCATTCCCCTCTTCCTGTAGAGATAAACCATATCTCCTGTACTTCAACATCTTCAGCTGCATCTTGGCCACCAATATCATCACTGTTGCAGAGAAAGGCCTACAGTGCCCCACACCCCAGGTCAGAACCTGAGAAGTCCCTGTGCCCCAGATCATACCAGGCTCCAGGTACCAGCTCCTCCACTGCCTCTGTCTCCAGGTGTGTGTGTCCTCCTGTCCAGAGGCCCCTTGGACTGTGGAAGTGAACCAGCTCTCGAAGACAGTCGGGGAAGTCTTCTATGCTGCAAACAGGAACTTTTGTCTGCCTTCAGTCCCGCCAGATATGGTGATGCCGCCCCCCAGGCCCGGGAGAGGACATTGGGGGGAGGATGAAGGAAAGGTGGGGTAGATGACTTGGTGGAAACGCTGAGGGGGCTCACTCCTGCATCCTGCTCTGTCTTGTCTGTCCTCTCCCCACCCCCAGCTAGTGCTCCAAAGCCTGAAGCAGGAACTCTGCCCCAGTTTCCTCCTCCCTTCCACCCCAGGTGAGACACTGCATTCCTTCCTCAGGCAGCATCCAGGCCAATACTATTTTTGCTCTAATGAGGAAACCAGGCTCAGAGCGAGTAAAGCTGTAGCTCATCTGTGGCCAAGTTGGAATGAATCCCATGTCTTCATCTCTCTGCTGTAAGACTGCAGTCAGCTCATCAGCATTTGTTGAGCACTTACTGCCTGCCAGGTTCTGGGGACAGATGCCGAGATGAAAACTGCTCCTGCGTGAGCTACATGCCCGGCGGAGCACTCAGGGATCTTTACAAAGAGGCCACAGGAGAAGCCCATTAAGACACACACAAGCAGATGTCCTCAGGCAGACCTTTATGTATACACACTGGAAACAGACTGAATGGCTCCGAGGGACGTTTGTCCCAGTGTAACAAGTGTATGTGACCGGAGGGTGGGATCCAGTTGACTTGTTAATTTTTCTGCATGATCTTCCATCCAACCATAAATATTTTTAAGTAAAAAGAAAAATTAACTATAGCATCAGAAAAGACACGCCATTCTTAATATAAGAATAGTAGGAAGTAGCACAAATGCTGCAAAATCAGATCGAGATGGATTTCGAGTCCATCACTTTGCCGCTGTATGGTCTTAAGTCAACTGTGCAACTGGTCTGAGCCTTCTTTCCTCATTTTGAGAATGTCTGTGCCAAAGCAGGCCTGCCTGGCACAGCTCTGAGGGTAGAGACAAATGCCTCTGCGGGTACATGGCAGGGGCCATGGGAGATGGGGCTGGGGCGAGAAGGATTCCTGGGGGAGGTGAGATGGAGAGGAAGTTGAGCAGGGAGTGATGGACAGGATGTCAGGAGGAGGAAGAGCACTCAGAGAGAGACGCAGCAAAGCTACAGCGGTGACGGCAAAGCGGGCTGCACCGGGTGCTGCCTTGAAGCCTGGCCGTCAGCATGACTGCTCTCCGGGGCAGAGCCACAGGGATGTCTGGGCAGCCATGATCTAGAGGTCTGTCATGCTGTGCTCTGGTCTCCCTGGCACTCACGCAGAGGGCAGACTGAAGGGTGGCAAGATGAGGAGTGAAGGTATTGTAAGAGTCCAAGTCAGAGAGGATGAGGTTCTGAACCCAGGCAGGGGCAGGGGGTAGGGAGGAAGGAGCCATTAAGAGAGGGAAGGGAGCGTGGACAGACCTCCTCAGGGCAGGGGCTCAGACGCATTTGGCTGTGGAATCAAGAGCAGCCCATCTCTTCTGCCTCCCTTAAGGACTCGGGAGTGCCGGGTCGGGGTGGGTGCAGAGACTTTGAAGGCAAAACTCTGAACCCTCCCACCCAATAACCTGCTTCTATTCCTCCAGCTCTAGGGCGCTGTTTTCCATGGTCCAATAGTACTCCGCCTGCTCTCCCAGGGATCAGCAATACCTCCGTCATCCAGGGGATCAGGTTGCCACCCTCCTGCCCCCATATCTCTGTCCCGCATGACTTCCCCCCACAGCTCCTTCTGACTCTGTCCCTTCTCAACAGTGGTCTTCTTGACAGCCTCAACGCTCGTGACATCAGCGTTAAGATCTTTGAAGATTTCGCCCACTCCTGGCATTGGATTCTCATGTGAGTCATCAGATTCTCCTCCTTTCACATCCTTCCTTCCGCCCCTTCCTGATCCTTTATCCCCGATCCCAATGTCTGAAACAGACTTTGGACTGGGGAGGAAGAGCCAGAGCTGAGAAAGGACTCCAAGCCCAAGGGAGTCTAATTTGGGCACACTGGTGGCATGAGAAAAGGCGCTCGGGGGCCTCTGCAAGGGGCAAACTTCAGGGAACCAAAGGTGACCCTCACCTTCCTCACCTTGCCTGCAGTGCCCTAGGCGTGGCTCTAGTCCTGAGCATGCTGTTTGTCCTGCTTCTGCGCCTGGTGGCAGCGCCCCTGGTGCTGGTGCTGATCCTGGGGGTGCTGGGAGTGCTGGCGTATGGCATTTACCACTGCTGGGAGGAGTACCGAGTGCTGCGGGACAGGGGCAGCTCCATCACCGAGCTGGGCTTCACCACCAACCTCAGCGCCTATGGCAGCGTTCAGGAGACATGGCTGGCAGCCCGTGAGTGCCCTGCCCACCTCCAAACCACCAACTGCCCGAGGGCTGCCCCAGGGACAGGCCCGGCCCTGACCCAGGCCCTCCGTTTTCTACCCACACTCAGTGATCCTGCTGGCTGTGCTCGAAGGCGTCCTGCTGCTGCTGCTCATCTTCCTGCGCCAACGGATCCGCATCGCCATCGCCCTCCTGAAGGAGGCCAGCAAGTCAGGGCCTGTCTGGGAAGGAGATGGGGCAGCCGCGGCAGAGGGCAGGGGTGTGGGCCTGGCATGGAGATGTTGAGAAGGTGGCAGGGAGCCCTGAGGACAGAACAGCACTGTGGTTAACCCCGATATGTGTCTTAGCCTTTCCAAGCTTCAGCTTATCCATCTGTACAGTGTCAGTGACAATAGCTCGCTCCTACCCTGTGGGACTGTCATGAAGATTAGATGCAAGTTAGTGTTCTAGTCAAGAGCCTAGAACACGAAGCCAACCCTCTAGAAGGCGGTGGAGTCATTACCGCTGCCCTGGTGGGCTAGGGGCTGGGTGGTGCAGCAGGAACCCAGACAAGGAGAAGCAGAATCTCACTCCCCACCCAACAAAACTTTTTACTTCAAGGCTTGAGGACTCTCTCAGCCTCCCTGAAGCTGCCCCAGGTGACTTCTCTAGGACTAGTTTCTTCTGAGGGTGCTTTGAGTCTGAGTATTTTGTTCCAATCATTCAGTGCTCACTCCTATGTGCCTGAACTAGCGGGGGAAGGAACGGGCCCTGGCTGGGCCAGCCGTCGGGGAGGGTGGGTAGAGGCCAGGGGCAGGGCCACGCTGGTGGACAGCTCTCATCTTCCTGCAGGGCTGTGGGCCAGATGATGTCCACCATGTTCTACCCACTGGTCACCTTCATCCTCCTGCTCATCTGCACCGTCTACTGGGCCATGACTGCTCTGTATCCTTTGTCCACACAGCTGGGCCCTGTGGAGACCTTGGGGGCAGGAGGGACACAGCGCAACACCATTATTGTTCCATTGGAAGAAGGCACCCCTTACTCTGGGCAGACACAGCCCTGCCTCAGGCAGAGGTGCAAGAGCGAGCACAGGCTGAATCCCAGCCCCTTTGTGCAGTGAACAACCCGCCAGGCATGTGGGAAGGGGCCCCACAGGAGGGACCTAGGGAGACACCCCTGTGACCACGCTTTCCTTGACTCCCTTCTGGGTACCTGTCTACATCAGGGCAACCCCAGTACATCTTCTGGGCGCCTAATGTCAGCTTACCTGGCTGTGAGAACGTGTCAATAAATGCGTCATGTGACCCACTGGTGAGGGGTTTGGGAGTGAACGTGGAAGGAGCACCCATATGGCTGAAGAGACCCTTAGGGGCCAACTGATCCAAATCCTTCATTGTGCAGAAGAGACTGAGGGCCAGAGAGGATGGGGGTTACTTAGGGTGATGCTGAAGGCTCCCAAGTAAAGCTGGAAAGGGAGCCAGTCCTTAGACTCCACATCTATACTCCTGCTCCATCACTCAGGTGCAGGGAGGAAAATCCAGGATGGAAGAGGAGGCAGGTGCTATCGGAGGAAGTGGATGCCAGAACTTCTGACCCCTCCCTTCTTCTGCTGGGAAGACCATTAGCTGTAGCCTGGAGTCTAAATCTAGCTACATGCAAATGGAGATCTCACAATACCTGTCCCTGGGGTGACAGATTAAATGACATTGAACCCATAAGTACTTAGCACCTTGCCTGGCCCCTGATAAGAGCTGATAACTGTAGTCTGGTTTTGTTTAACTTTTTTTTTTAAGTGTTCCTCCCCTGGAGGCAAGAGGCAGGTGGGACTACTTGGGGGGAGGGGGGCTGGGGGAGAAGCTTCTCCCCATCCCCTGCGAGATTCCCAGAAAGTAGCACTACACAATCAGACATTTTCTGTCCTCAGAGTTTTCACATGTCCACCTTCTCTTGAGCTGGGCATCCTGGGCTGTTTCTCGGGCATAAACTACACTCTTAGAAAGTCCAGAGAAGTGTGTCTACACTGATGAAAACTCGCTGTGTGCCAGCCAGGCCGAGGAACAAAGCTTCAAATGTCCTTCCTGGGTTTGTTTGTTTTTTTTTGCTCACAACTCAGCAGTGGAGATGACAGAAACCCACAAACACACACAAAGTAGAAAGTGGTCATTATAGAATTTCAGACATGTACTTAGTTCCAGCAATTATCAAGATTTCTGTCACATTTGCTGGAAAGGGTGTTTACTGTCTTTTATGGAAAATTTCAAACACACACAAAAGTGTTTCACACCACTGCACCTTTTTATTTTTGGAGTTTTTGTTTGTTATTTTAAAGGAAAGGTGCAGACAGGAATGAAGGCTAGTAGGCAGGCAGGAAGAGAGAAGAGGAAGAAACATTTTACTTTATTTTTATTTAGTTGTTCACAGTGGTGGTTCCACCACCTGGGGCTCAAACCCAGGGGTTTGTGGCCTGCGCTCCTTTGCAGGCAACTGACCTAACTGCTACTCCACAGGGCAGGGGGCACCTTTTTCTGGAGTTTTTATGGCAAATTCTGAATATGCCATTTCACCTGTAATATAACAGGATGGATTCTCAACCCTTAAGGACTTTAAACAAACATAAACACTATACCATTATCACTTGACAAAATGAACAATAATTCCTTAATGTCATCTCTAACCTATTGGTTCAATGTAGAGGCTCCTCTGAGAGGGCCGTGCTGAGGGAGTGGGAGGTTAGGTGGGGGGCTCATGGCCCTGGCACCATGGAGGTGGGACCCAGGCGAACTGGGCGCTCTCCGCCCAGGGAGAAACAGGAGGAGGTAAAAGACTTGCTCACACAACAGGCAGGTCGATCCTAGCTGGACCTGGAGATGGAACTCCTGGAAGGGGAGGCTGTTCTCTCTACTCTGGAAGTGGCAGAGCTGCTTGTGGCTGAGTCTACTCTTTTCCCTCCAGGCACAGCTTGAGAACTCCTGCCCAGGACTGATGTGCGTCTTCCAGGGTTACTTGTCCACAGGACTTGTACAACGTTCTCTTTTCAACTTGCAAATCTACGGGGTCCTGGGGCTCTTCTGGACTATCAACTGGGTACTCGCCCTGGGTCAGTGTGTCATGGCCGGGGCCTTTGCCTCCTTCTACTGGGCCTTCCACAAGCCCCAGGACATCCCCACCTTCCCCCTGAGCTCTGCCTTCATCCGAACACTCCGGTAAGCCCGGGTCAGGCTGGGAATGGTGAGGTCCTGGGGCTGCCCCTGACTGCTGAACCCCTGTGCAGGTACCACACCGGCTCGCTGGCCTTTGGAGCCCTCATCCTGACCCTCGTGCAGATAGCGCGGATCATCTTGGAGTATATAGACCACAAACTGAGAGGTCAGCCGAGGTTAGGGGATAGGAAAGGCCAGAACGAAAAGCTGGATCTGTGGGGAGGAGCTGTCAGGGGCTTGTGAGTACACAGGAGCCCCCTTGGCCCCCAGGAACCCAGAACGCTCTGGCCCGCTGCATCATGTGCTGCTTCAAGTGCTGCCTCTGGTGTCTGGAAAAGTTTATCAAGTTCCTGAACCGCAATGCGTATATCATGGTGAGCCCCACTATGTGAGCAAACACCGCCCCCACTCCTCCGATCTGGCCCAGGTATGCTCACACGAGTCATTCTGACCTCTCCACCTCCCTCAGATCGCCATCTACGGGAAGAATTTCTGTGTCTCGGCCAAAAACGCCTTCATGCTGCTCATGCGGAACGTTATCAGGTCAGACTGTCCCCCACCCGTGTGGTCCCCTCCACAGATCTCCGGCCCCAGAAGACTTTGTGGGCAGGTGGTGCTCAGGAGGGTCTCCAGCTTCCGTTAATGCTCTACTGCCTCCATCTCGAAACGTCGAAACGTTAACTGTTTTCAGTGTGCATCTTTCATGGTAAATTATATAGTCAACCCAATCCCAAGCCCTACCAGGCCTCTCCAGCCCCAACCTTCTCTGACTCCCCATATAGAGTGGTCGTCTTGGACAAAGTCACAGACCTGCTGCTGTTCTTTGGGAAGCTGCTGGTGGTCGGAGGTGTCGGTAAGGCCCAGGGCTGAGAGTTAAGGGGACAGTGGGACAGGTATACTGAGCAGCTGACAAGGTGACCTCAAGAGTAGTGACACTGACCTCCTGACCTCTCCCACAGGGGTCCTGTCCTTCTTTTTTTTCTCCGGTCGAATCCAGGGTCTGGGTAATGATTTTAAGAACCCCCAAGTCAACTATTATTGGCTACCTATCATGGTGAGTGAATGCCTGCACTCAGCCTCATCTCTCCCTCAACTCCCGAAAGGAACGCTAACAGTTGTGTCTTCCAGACCTGCATCCTGGGGGCCTACGTCATCGCCAGTGGCTTCTTCAGCGTCTTTGGCATGTGCGTGGACACACTCTTCCTCTGTTTCTGTGAGTGACACCCTTTACCACCTCCCCCCAATTCCAAGGTACCAAACTGTTTAGGTTTTGTTTTCTGTTGTCCTTGGTGGTTGTTGTCAGGTTTGGGGTTTTTTTCGTTTTTTTTCTTTTTGGAGACATGTCTTCACAGAAACAGTGACTCTGTGGGTTAAAAGAGCCAAAGGGAACCTCTTTTGACATCCTCAGGCCAGGACTTAGGGGAAAGAAGGAGGCAGTGAGCTCCCAGGCTGATGGGCTATCCCCAAAAAAGAGTATTTCTAGAGAGGCCTCTGGTGTTTTCTAGAAACTCTAGGGCTAAATTAGCAATATGTAAGTTCCCAGCAGGTGCCTGTAGCAAGAGGTGACTTTCTCGAGCCTACTAAACATATCCTTCAGGTTTGGCATGTAACAGGCTCCTCGTTAAACGGTTGACAGGCTCGCCCCCGCACCCCACCCGCCGTTAACCTTTGTTACACTGAGAATTATTGACCTCCCCCCCGTCTTTACCGATGAGGAAACAGATTATACAACCTGCCCAGTGGGTTACAGAAGCTGCCGGGTGACCGGGGTGCGGGTGGGCAGGTGGGGGTGGTTGGTGGTTCTGAAACCTGGTGGAGCCGCTCCCGAGGGTACTCAAACCTTTGTCTGCCGCGGCTCAGTGGAAGACCTGGAGCGGAACGACGGCTCGCAGGCCCGGCCCTACTACATGTCCAAGGACCTTCTGAAGATTCTGGGCAAGAAGAACCAGGTGCCCCCAGAGGGGAAGAAAAGGAAGAAATGAAACACTCGGCCCTGACTCCGTCAGTGCAGCCTCCCGGCCTTACTGCGTCTTCCAGATCTCGATCTTATAAATATTTTATTAAAAAGCGATATTTTGTTTTTTCAAAAAGTCTGGGACCGCCACTCCTGACACAAGCTGCCCTTCCGCCCCCGCCCCCGCCTGTATCTTTAAAATAGGCCCCGCCCCTATGACGCACCGCAGGTGCCACAACCAATCACAAAATTCCTGGCGAGTACTGGCCCCCTTCACCCCGCCAATAGGCTTCCCGCCGGGTCACGGGCTCCACTGCTTCAGAGAGGGCCAATCGGAAGGGCTAGCTGCGAGCGCCGGACGGTCACGTGGGGACTCGCCGGGTGCGTGGGCCTATTAGAGCCGCGGGAGCGTGGCAGCCGCCGAACCTGGGGCGGTCGGAAGGGGGCAGACGCCTGAGCGTTTAAAGAGAAGGTCAGCTGAGCGACTCCGAACCCAGGCCAGCACGCGGGGTCCGGGGCCCGGCCGTCACAGGGTGGAGATGACGGCGATGCGACCCGGCCCAGCGTGCCGGGGCAAACTCGGGACGTCGCGAGCGCTCGGGGCCCGGGGAAGCCGTGGGGTCCAAGTATTGGCCGCGATCGTCCTGCGGCTGCTGTCTCTGCCAGGATCCGTGGCCGCGGCAGAGGACGACTTCGGTCAGGTGAGCCCTCGCACGGCCGTCCCCGACCTGTCACGGTGACCCGTGTTCCCGGAGCGCGCGCCTCTGGGACTCCCCACCGTCCCAGCCCCGGTCCTCTGCACGCCGCCGTCCCCTCTTCCTCTCCTCCCTGCCCTCCTCGCTCCGAGGCTCCTGCTGGCTCCTTCCCCATGAGGTCCTCGCTCCCCGAGGGTTCCTCTCCCTTCAGAGCCTGTGCCGGCGCCAAGCCCCAGCCTCGCTCCAGACTGCCCACTCGTCTTCTCATTCTGGAACGTCCTCTCGTGATACCGCCACCTGCCCCTCCACGCCGAGTTCGAGCCGCCCTCCCTTTGATCTAAAACCCTAAACCGAGCTTGTCATGTTGACCCGTCCGCTTCCCGCCCAGGTGAGCCCGCTGGTGACCATGGAGCAGCTGCTGTGGGTGAGCGGGAGGCAGATCGGCTCGGTGGACACCTTCCGCATCCCGCTCATCACAGCCACTCCCCGGGGCACTCTCCTTGCCTTTGCTGAGGCCAGAAAAACATCTTCATCGGATGAGGGGGCCAAGTTCATCGCTCAGCGGCGGTCCATAGACCAGGGTATAAAGACGCCTGGGTCACAAGGGCCAGTGCTAGATTGCAGGAGTCCCATCTGCCATAGGACCCAAAGGATAGGGGGAACTTTGGAGGGCTGGAAGCCTGGGTCCCGACTAGTAGAGGGAACTTAAAAAGGGAAGCTATCCAGGGCAGCATTCTGGAAATTGGGGTCATGTGGGAGTTGAACATTCACTAATTTATTGAGCACCTATTAGCCAGGCACTGTGTTAGGTTTTGTGAATAGATATAGGCGAAACGAAAAAATTCCAGCCCTCACACAGCTTATATTCTAATGAAGGGAGACAGACACGATGAGTAATAAATGAGTAGATTTATTTTTTGTGTTGGAACGTCATAGATGCCTTGGAGAAAAATGAAACAGGGCAAGACGTATGGGGAGTGCGGTTGTTTTATTGCAACTTTAAATAGGTGACATTGAGCAAAGACCCGGAGGAGGTAAAAGAGCAAGTCTGGAGGAAGAATGCACCTGGCAGATGTAATCAGTCAGCCTACAAAGGCTTCCCAGAGGGAACTCTTTGAGAAGTGGTTAGGAGCTTGTGTGTGGAGATGGAGTGTACACCGGTAAAACAGATATAATCAGAAGTAGAAGCAGGTCTTGTAAGGCCCTGGGGCCATTGTAAAATGTGAAGCCCCAGCAGAAGGTAGAAGTTAATGGGAACCAGTGGGAAGGGCACCTCCAGAATGCTCACCCTGCGTTTCTTCCCTTTTTCTTCAGGCAGCACGTGGTCTCCTACAGCCTTCATTGCAGACGATGGGGAGACTTCAGATGGGCTAAACCTGGGTGCAGTGGTGAGCGATGAGAACACAGGAGTGGTGTTCCTTTTCTACTCTCTCTGTGCTCACAAGGCTGGCTGCCCAGTGTCCTCCACCATGTTGATGTGGAGCAAGGATGATGGTGTATCCTGGAGCCCGCCCCGGAACCTCTCCTTGGATATCGGCACCGAGATGTTTGCCCCTGGACCCGGCTCTGGCATTCAGGTCTCTGTCCTGAGATGGGTGAGGTGCGGGGGCTCTCTTATGGAGCGTCTGGGAGATGACCCCAAATGAGCTCGTCCTAAGAAGGTCCTGGGAAGAAAAGGACATCCTTCCCCACCTAGGGAAGACGGAACTGTGCCACTGGCTTCCGTTGGGCGTTTGTCGAGAGGGCTACACTGGACCTTATGGAGCCTGTGCACATTAGAAAAAGGCACTCTCCCTTTGGGTAGACACAAGGCTGTGCCAGGGTGCACAGCTTGGTGAGTGAGCACCGGGTGGGACCCTGTGGCACTGTCTGTGCCAACCCAGTCTGTGTATGCCCTGGATGTCCCAAAGGAGCTAATTCTGCAAATGAGCTTAATTCAGGCAGTGGGTATTCGTGGGATCCTTTCTGGGACCCTCTGTGAGCAAGAACAGAACTGACCAGGACCATATAAGTCCTCACGCTTAGGACGTGTGGTGGGATCCCCTTCCCTGCCTCAGTGTCTCCCTCTGACTCCTAGCTCCTTTTCCCACAGAAACAGCGGGAGCCGTACAAGGGCCGGCTCATCGTGTGTGGCCACAGGACGCTGGAGCAGGATGGGGTCTTCTGCCTCCTCAGCGATGATCACGGCGCCTCCTGGCACTATGGGAATGGGATCAGTGGCATCCCCTACGGCCAGCCCAAGCACAATAACGATTTCAACCCCGATGAGTGTCAGGTCAGAAAGCCATGGACAATTCCCACTCACTCAACCTGCCATGCTCTCAGAGCCCCATTGTACTCACAGACTCAGGGTCAGGCTGCCACCCCAACTGTCATTCAGCCTTGCTCCCTCAAGGACAGGACCCTTGGCCTGGCCCACTCCCTCCCTGGGTCTTCCTGAGACCCTGTTTTCTCTCCTCAGCCTTATGAGCTCCCAGACGGCTCAGTTGTAATCAACGCCAGGAACCAGAATAACTACCACTGCCACTGCCGAATAGTCCTCCGCAGCTACGATGGCTGTGACACGCTAAGGTTACGCGATGTGACCTTCGACGATGAGCTCATAGACCCTGTGGTAGCTGCGGGAGCTGTAGCCACCAGCTCTGGTATTATCTTCTTCTCCAACCCAGCCCATCCAGAGTTCCGTGAGTATCTGCAGTCCAGGATGCACAGAGGGTGCAGAGACCCTCCCGTCTCTGACTCTGAATTCTCCTTAGGAGTGAACCTGACCCTGCGCTGGAGCTTCAGCAATGGTACCTCGTGGCGGAAAGAGAGGGTCCAGCTATGGCCAGGACCCAGTGGCTACTCCTCGCTGGCAGCCCTGGAAGGCAGTGTGGGTGAGAAAAACCAGGCACCCCAACTCTACGTCGTGTATGAGAAAGGCCGGAATGACTATACAGAGAGCATCTCCCTGGCCAAAATCAGTGTCTATGGGACGCTCTGAGCTGGCCTGCTGGAGGTGCCTGAAAGACTGTCGCACCTTTCTTTAGTCTCTAGGCTATTGCAAAACCAACGTCTCTTCGACAGGGACTAATAGGACTAAAGTCTGACTTCTCCCACACAGGAAGTAGTGCCCTGGCCGGGAGGGCTCCCTTTTCACACTGCTGGCTCTGGCCCCTCCTTTCTGCCTTCCCAGGGGCAGGGTTGGGTGGGCCAGTAGAAATGAATAAATGTGAACTCTCAGGGAACTGGGGGAGGCTGAGCTTCCTCTTTGGGATAAGATACTGGCTTCGGAGCAGGCTGTTGAAGTCCTAGAAGGGCAGGATATTTGGTTTCAGGATAAGGCACTAGGTGTACCACTCAACCTTGATTATTTATGAATCAAAATGTTTGTAATTTGATGTTTTTAATGAAAGAATGAACGTTTGTCAAGTCTCTGCAGTTCTGTCTTCATGTCTGTCTTTTTCACGTACAACTCGAGAGACTGAGTTCAGAGCAGGAAGCTGATGTGCTTACTGCCTATGAAAGTCTGACTTTGGCAAATCCTTTCACTTTCACATTCTGTCTTAGCACAGAAAAATAGATCAGTCTTCATGTCTGTAATAAAGAGTAGAAGGGGAAGTCCATAAGATATTTGAAAGCCTACTCAGTTTCACATTTTGAAGATGGGGTGGGAAGCTACCCTCCTTGAAACAGGGAGCAGGCTGACTTGGCTGTAAGTAAGCACTGTGACCAATTATGTGAGAGAAAGAGCATCTTCATCCTAAGGCAAGTACATATGAAAAGAGTCTTGCAGAGAGTGAGGGAGCCAGCTTTCCTTCATTCGGAAAAGAAACTCATCCTAGATGAGATGGGGAGAATGTCAAAAATCATGGGGTGAGACCACATTTATTTGCAGTGAGAGATTTGTTTTACTTTCAACTGCTTCTCTGAAAAATGTTAGAATAATTTAGTTAATCTGAGGGAAGAAGTAGAATCATCCCACTGTATAAAAACATATGGTGTCATTTTATTTCAAAAGAATACATCAATTTTTCACTTGCAGACATTTTTAAAAACAGAAAAGTAGAGAAAATAGCTTAATGAGGCCTTGTACCCAACATTTAGTTTCAACAGTTAAGATGTGGCCTTGTTGCTTCTTCTGATCATTGTTTTTCTACACCTTTCCTTTGCTGAAGTATTTTAAAATAAATTCCAGACTTCGTGATATTCACCCCTGCATTTATACATACGCAACTCATTCTTTAAAATGGAACATTTGATCTTATCACCATAATGCCACTGGACACCCATAACACTAACACTAACTGTGTGGTGTCACTAGTAATCACTAGTATCACTACTTGCAATAACTAGTAGATTTTCAAATTTCTTAAAATATTTCAAGAATGTCTTATTTATAGTTAATTTGTTCAAATCAGTCTGCAAAGAAAATTACACATTGCATTTTTCAGTCTCAAATCTCTTCATCTGTAGTAGTCTCTCTCTCTGATGCCATTTATGCAAAAATAGAATCATTTGTCCTGCAGAACATTACATTGGGCAGACAGGACCCTGAGCCCCGCCCACTCGGATTTGTCAGTTTGATTTCTCTGGGGCTGTTTGTATGGAAAAGGCCAAAGAGATGCTTAATTTCCCCTTTCAACTGCCACAACCCAGAGCAAACTGATACTACTTGGCCTTGGCCAGTAAACCACATTATTACCCCACAAGCCACACAGAGAGAAGCAGAATCTGTGGGTCCGCAGGAGAAAGCAAGGGAACATCTGAAGAATAGGGAGAGAAACGCAGGCTGCGTGCCAGTGGGGGACTGATTTTCTAATGACACCTTGAAACAAGCCAAGCAGTCAAGCCTCACTATTCATGGGTTCCACATCCAAGGATTCAACCACAGTGGGTGGGAAATTCATGCTGTGGAATTAGCTCAATGGGGTTTCCCTATCTGTACAGAGTATGTGAGGCTTCTTTCTCATCATTCCCTAAGTGATACAATAGACAACTATTTACGTCTCATCATGTTGTATTGAGTGTCCATATTGTACCAAGTATTAGAAGTAATTTAGATGATTCAGAGTGTAAGCTGTACGCAGTCAGAACCACTGTAAGATAAAAGGAAGAGCTGGAAGGGTGGTGTCTGCAGGAATCAGGCTATCTGCTGACTAAAAGCACTAAAAATGCACATCTGACAAAATCTTGCCTAGAATGTTATTTATTAGAAATAGAGGCGATAGAGGAAGTGATACCATGAATGTCTGACCCATGAACTGCCTTGTGAGAAAATGACCATGTTCCTTCTTCATAGCCAAGAACAAGAGGGGCGTTCCTCCAGCTTGAGACCCAGGGCCTGCGATTTTTTAAAACAGAGTTTCCTCAAGGAAGGATTATCCACCACCACCACCCCAAGAAACTTTTTTTTTTTTTTAAGGAAAGGTGCAGGTAGGAATGAAGGCTAGTAGGCAGGCAGGAGGAGAGAGGAAAAAGCACTTTACTCATTTTTAGTATTTTACTGCATTAAATTTATTTTACAAGTTAAACTTCCCCATATGTGCAGTTTCCCCATCCTCAGATCTATGTCCACACACCTTGCCCTTCACCAAATCACCAAGTGTTCCTCACCACTGTCCGGTGGACTCCACCACTTCCTCCCCACTGCCCACCCCGCCGCCTTCACTATCCCTATTGGTCACCTCAGTTCTATTGCAAGAGTCCAAGGGTTGGTTTTGTTTTGTCTGTTCCTTTGTTTTGTCTATTCATATTCCACCTATGAGGGAGGTCATCTGGTATCTTTCTTCTTTTGACTTATTTTGATGCAGGGGCTCTGAGGTCTGGCAAATGGTTCAAGGAAGAATTCTGGAGCGTTAGAGTGCAGTTTTCTAAGTATATTACAGAAAATGGAGGAGAAAGAAAGCAAAAGCAGGAGATAGTCTCATAAGTAGGGAGGGCTGCCCCTATTGCTATGAGATTACTACATTTATACCCTTCCTTTAGACCGAGGATAAGGAGGGAGTGCTTTTAACATCAAAGACTATGCCATCACTGCAGGTGGGTCCAGGTGAAATAGGAAGAAAGAGATTTGTCAGTTTAGTTTTAAAGTCTCTGGCGCCAAAATGAATTTATGGTTCCATCCTGTCAGCAACTCCCCATCCTCCATGTCTGGTCCCTTGTTGATTTTGGAAGTTAAATGTTGAAAATAACTACCACCCCAACAATTTCACTTAGCATAACCCCCTCTAGATCCATCCATGTTGATTCAAATGACAGGATTTCATCTCTTCCAAGAGCTGTGTAATATTCCATTATATGCATGTATTTGTGTGTGTGTGTGTGTGTGTGTGTGTGTGTCTGTGTGTGTATCACATCTTTGTCCATTCATCTGACATTGGGCACTTAGTTTCCAGTTCTTAGCTACTGTGAATAGGGCTACAATAAACATGGGTGTGCATACCTCTCTGCCAGTTAGTGTTTTTGTATCTTTCAGAGTTAAGTATTTTTTTTCATCTTTCAGGTAAATACCCAGAAGTGGGATGGCTGGATCATATGGGATTTCCATCTAGAATGTTTTGAGGAATTTCCATACTGTTTTCCATAGCAGCAATTTGCATTCCCACTAACAGTGTAAAAGTGTTTCCTTTTCTCCACATTCTCCCACATTTGTTGTTTCCAGACTTTTGGATAATAGCCAGTTTCTCACATGTAAGGTGGTATCTCATTGTTTTGATGTGCATTTCCCTGATAGCCAGCCAGTAGGAACATCTTTTCATGTGCCTGCTGAACATCTATATGCCCTCTTTGGAAAAATGTCTCTCAATTCCTCTTCTCATTTTGTAATTGGATGCCTGTTTTTCCTGTTACTGAATTTTGTGAGTTCTTTGTATATTTTGGATGTTAAACCCTGGTCAAAAATATGTAATGTAAATATCTTCTCCCAGTTAGTAGGTTGTCTTTTTGTTTTGGTGATAGTTTCTTTCTCTGTGAAGAAGTTTTTCAGTTTGATAGAGTCCCAGTTGTTTATTCTTCTTTTTGTTCCCTTGAAGCACTTTATTTTTATTTAGTTGTACATTTTGGTTTTTCTTTCCGACCCGGGATGCAAACACAAGTCCTTGGGATGTATGTGACCTATACTTCAAGCCAGAGGCAGTTGAACAAACCACTACTCCACCAGGTTGTGCCTCAGGAGATATTTTGTTTTTGAGAAAAATTAACCCTACTGAACCTTTAATGAAAATTTCAAATCAATATGCAGATTCACAAGGCATTATTATTTTACAGCTGGGAAAATAAGGGCTCAAGTATCATAATTAGAGTCACAGATAAATGATGACAGAAATGGTTAGAAAATCCTGGCCTTAGGCGTGTCCTAGTGGAGCAGCGGCTAGGTAAATCACCTTTGAAGAAGCAAGCCCCATAACCCTGGTTGAGTCCTTGGTCCAGGGGGAGGCAACCAGTGTAGATAAAAATAAAATGAAGATGCTTCTCCCTCCTTTCTCTACCTGCATGCCTGCCTACTCACCTTCATTCCTGCCTGCGCCGTTCCTTTAAAAAAGAAAAGGGTATCATTTTTGCTTTTGCTTTTTGAAGGGATAGTGCAGGCAAGAATGAAGGTGAGCAGAGGCAGAGAGGCAGGACGAGAGAGGAAGAAAAAGCATTTTATTTATTTTATTTAGTTGTTTATCTTGGTTGTCCCTCATGCCCCTGGCACAAACCCAGGTCCTTGAGATGCATGTGGACTGTGCCTGTAAGACGCTGATAGTTATTTGAGCTACTCCACCAGGACAGGCCAGCACAACATACGAATTTTTCCGGTTAACAAGTCAGCTCCCAGTGAGTTTAGAAAGTCGAGAAGATCAAACGAAGTAGAGTGCAGAGGTGTGATTTCTTAGGAAGCCACTCACTACAAGCAGGCTCCCTCTACCCTGGTCTAACCCAGGGTTACTCAGCCCCTGGGCACTGGCTGAGTGGCTAAAAGGTCCAAAACCTGATTGTCCTCTTGTTTAATAGCACCATGTGGGATTCCTGTCCCTGGGGGTGAGGCAGAGCAGAGAATTCAAAATGCATATGGCGATCCCACCGTTTATGCGCAGTTGCCATAGATACCATGAAATCTTGTCAGAATGGCAGGAGCAGCCTTCTCTTTTCCCCCCTCACTTTGGTCCGCACTTCTGAGAACTCACGTCTTTTCACAAATTTTGGTAAATTCCTATCCATAGCATCCTTTAGTATCTCTGTCAGGGGTTTCAACATATTTGACAGGGTATGGGTCATGACATTTAAATTAGCGTAGACTATACTTCCTGATTTGAGGGAAATTCATATAGCTTCTTTTACCTAATTCTGATTTGGAGCTAATGTCATAGTGAAACAGGATGCTCTCCTAAACAGGGCTTCTCCTTTGATTAAGGTTTCTTCTCTTAATGTAGACCGGATCTTAAAAGACTCAGGGCATGGCACGGCCTGGTCAACTTGCACTTGGGTCAGTCACCTTCTGCTGGTGCAGGCCACATACATTCCAGGGGCCAGGCTCATGTCTCAAGGCCTGGGGAATAGCGAAAATGAGTAACTTAATAAAATAAAGTGCTTCCTCCTCTCTCTTCCTGCCTGCCTGCCTCTGCTTGCCTTCGTTCCTTACTGTGCCTTTCCTTAAAAAAACAAAACAAAACAAAAAAAGACTCAGGACTATTCAGTTTGTAGCAAATTATAAAAGCCAGGATATAGGTGTCTTTGCCAAAATGTACCTCTTGGTTTTTCATATCAATTAAAACTTCCAAAATACTTTCACATTTGCATTTGTAGATAACATAGTCATCAAAATACTGAAAGCTGTGGAGTCTGAGAAGAAACCTCATGAATTCTGGTCTGTGATGAGCCCTCCATGGACAACCTCATGAAACACACTCCAGCCTTGTCCACCCTCAAAGTGACATTTCTTCTCTCTGCATGATATCCATAATGGCATTTTTAGCCAGCTCCACATCATCCCAAGACTCACACAAATGAAGCAAGTTTCTCAATTCCTCTTTATATGAACTTGTTCTGGGTCGACATTTCTTCCAGTTTTCTCAAACAGATTTCTTGGGTGATAGGAAAATTATGTGCGGTAGCCATCTTATGCTGAAATTATTTTGCTTTCATACTATTATCTGCAAGTAGAGTGGCAACAGGTAGAGCCAAGCGTCCCACCCTGGGATACACAGAGCTTTGCAGCATGACTGCTTGAAAGGTTGAAATGCAGCTACCACACTGCCTTGGGGCCTGGGCCACACCAAGGGAAGGAGGCGGTGAGCCCCACACCAGGACTATAAATTTAGTGTCTCTAGAGTCAGAGCCCAGGACTTTGCATTTTTAATAGGAACTGCAGGAGAGCCTAATGTTGGGGTCTCTGGACAACACCTGAAGAACCTGCCCGAACACCTGGCATATGGTGGTGGATGCTTAACACAGGAGGAAAGACAAGTCCAGGATGGGCAAGAGTTGAGCCTGCAGTTCTCGAAGTGTGGTCCAGAAGGGCAGCAGCTTTCCCCAACGCTTGCTCTCCCTGCTCCTGCACGCTCATCCCCACCCCTTGACGGGGACAGGGAGCTCCAGGTTCTGTCTCCCTGTCTTATCTGTCTGTCCTTGAGCAGCAGAGAGATAACTAAAGTGCAGCAGCAAACACCAGGGATCAGGCACCAGGTGCATTTTGTCACCAGTTCAGTCCTCGCACTCTGAAGTCATTTCCAGGAAGGAGCAGAAGGAAGTCAATGATTTTTGCCCAAAACAGGATTAAGAAGGATGATCGAAAACAAAGTCTTGGACTGCTTTTTTGACAAGAAAATAGACTCAAACCACCACAGTGAAAGGGTAGGTCTTTGCTTTCCTAATAGTCTAGAGAGAATTTTTTTTTTTTAATTTTGACATTACACCAATAGGTTTTATTTTGGTTATATTAATATATGCTCATTTTATTAGATTCATAATAAAAAGTAGACATAAATTAAGCCATTTTTAAATGGGACCAGCAATGCCACAGTAAAAGAATACTTATTATTATGTTTGAACTTTGATTTGGGCCAAAAAGCAGTTGCTTGAGAAATCAGCAGAACAGATACTCAGTCAAGGACTGACAATTATGGCCTTTTTATCAGAGAATAGAATCAGGAACCAATTATGCATTACCAAGAATAGTCTACACTGGACAATGGGGAAAAGCACTTGGTGATGTGGTGGAGGGCGGGTGTGTTGACATATAGCTGAGGAATGAGGAACTTTTACATGTGAGTTTATTTCAATGTGTAAAAACAAAAATAATTTTTAAAAAACAAGAATTTGGATTTTTTTTTTTTTTTTTTAAGAATAGTTTAAGCTTGTTAACATGAATAAACTCTTCTTTTCTTTTTTCCCTAAGAGGAAGAAAGCAGGTAGGAAGGAAGTGAGAGCAGGAAAAAAACACTTTATTTAGCTAGTTGCTCATACATTCACATCCCTGCCTGGAGCCCCAGGTCCTTGAGCTGCAAACCACTCCCCAGTGGCTTAGCCTCTGCGCCACCAGGGCACACCTTCTTTAGCTCTTCTTTGACCACTTGCCTTATCTGCCTCTGCTTTCCATCTAAACCCCAATTTCTGTCCCTTCTTGGGCACAAGTTGGGATCATCCTAAATCTGTGTATCCCAAAGAATAACTCTTTGATCCCAAAGAGCGCCTCTTTGCCTTTTTAATGGCCTCCTGAATATTTTAGGTTGACATTCATGGTACCAGAACCAGAATGGAAATGAGCTCACCTTGGCAGAGGCTTCCCCAAAAAGGGGTGAGGTGCCCCTTGTGCCCGACTGCTTCCACTGCTTCCTTTCTGGGGTTGAGGTCTCTTGTTTCATTGGGACCATGGGGAGGACTCACCCCAAGGCTTCTCAGCAGGAGGTCACGGCAGGAATTTTCTTAGTGAAGAAGACAGGCGCAGGGCTCCCCTCACCACTGAGGGCTCCTGTGGGAGTTTTCCTGTGGGAGGGGTGTCCCCACTGATGACGACTTACATTTTTGTTTGCCCCTTTCCCAGCAGGACTTGCTTTTTCAAACTCCACCTGGTTTTAGCTATAAAAAAGATGGCCCTTGATCCTGTAACTCCTTGTTTCGCTGGACTAAGAACACCAAAGATGATAACAAGTTAGAGAGGCCACTGTGGGGCTCCTCTGTTTCCACGAAATTGTCTTTTTGCCCTCCAAACTTGAGAGTCATGAATTTAGAAAACTAAGCAAACTGAATGGGACTCTTACTTTTGTTGATATTTAAAAGCCACCAAGAGAATCAAGATTCTAACAGTGCATCCCCCCAGGTAAGTGTGTGTGCTTGTGGTTCAGGTGGCTGAGACCGCTGGGGTGTAGACCCTCTAGAGCCAGAGCCTCTGCTATCTGCCCCCCATCTTGTATTCCTCCTCTGTTACCACCCTCTGTTCATCTTCTGTGTTATCTGTCACAAGGAGGAAATCATAAGGGACATGCAAGTTTTCTCTCTGTTTTATTCTTTGTGTTCTGAGAATTTGGCTTAGCCCTTCGAATAAGACCATGAATGTGAATTGCAAATGATTTGTGGACAGAACAGAACAGACATGCAGGTAGGATTCCATTTGTGACTGGGTCTATTGCCAGCATTCAGGGGAATTGCCTTTCTTTTGGTTGTTTCTGAGAAATGATTCTAAGTTTTGGGTCCATGGAGGAATTGTCTACTACTGCCGGAAGTATTTTCTGTTTATCTTGCCTGAAACTTAACAAAATATTTGAAATTTTTTTTTTTTTAAATTAACTCTCTGGTCAGAAATTTGACCAAGTTAGAAACTGATACTCAAAGATGGGTAGGAATTTTTTCTTACAAATCTTAATAAGATCAGAAAATGTATCTCTAAAACCAGTTCAAATACTCTCCCTATGAATTAAGCTGCCTGATCTTCATAAAATCCTTAATCTGAGCCATCAGCACACTGTTGACGCAGGATGGCTCAGGTGTTAAGTCTGTGGCTCCAGCGTAGTGCAGTGAAGACCAAGGATCTGGGTTCATGACCCAGGGGTTGAGGCAGGGAACCAAAATAAGCAACTAAGTAAACAAAATGCATCCTCTTCTCTCCTACCTTCCATCCCTCTTTCTTTCTTCCTGCCTACCTGCTAGCCTTCATTCCTTCCTGCTCCCTTCCTCTTAAAAGAGAAATGCAGGTGTGCCCTGGCGAAGTAACGGTTAGGTCATTTGCATCTGAAGGAGCCCCAGCCACACAACCCTGGGTTCGATTCCAGGTCTCGGGAGAAACAACCATGCAAATTCATGGTGCATTACATATTTCTATATTTCTGGAAAAAAAAGAATGAAATATCTTGAAATAAATTCAAAGAAGTGAAAGATCTGACACACTGGTGACCTAGAAGTTTAGTCCATCAGGCACAGTCCACATACATCCTAATATCCCCAGTTCACGTCCCAGGATCAGTGGGAACAACCGAGATGAACAAGTGAATAAAATAGTTTTTTCCTCCTCTCTTCCTTCCTGCCTGCCTGCCTGCCTAGTTGCCTTTATTCCTTCCTGCACCTTTCCTATAAAATAAAAGGAAGTGAAAGGCCTGTACTCTGAAAACTATAAGGCACTTTTAAAAGAAATATACAGGGCACACCCTGGTGGCTCAGGTGTTAAGTCAGTACCTATGGCACAGTCCACATACTGCTCAAGAGCCAGGTTCGTGGTCTGGGACCAGGGAGAAACAACTACTAAAAGAATGACTAAATGGATAAAATGCTTCTTCCTCCTTTCTCTTCCTTCCTGCCTGTTGCCTGCCTTCCTCTTTAAAAAAAGAAAAAGAAAGAAAGATGGTGTACCCTTGTGATTTAAGTGGCTGAGACCTGGTGTGCAGACCACACACAGCCCAAGGAGCCCGTTCAAGACCTGGGGTTGGGGTGAAAAAACAAAATGAACAAATAAATAAGTAAGGGTGCTTCTTCCTCCCCTCCCTCCCACCCTTCCTTCCCTTCCTTAAATGCATCTTCCTCTATAAAAGGAAGAGAAGCAGAAGGAGAAAGAGGAGAAGAGAGGAAGAGGAAGAAGAAAGAATGAAATAGAAAAAGACAAATGGAAAGATATTTCATGCTCATCGATTGAAAGAATTAATATTGTTAAAATGGCCACATTACAGCAATATACAGATTTAATGCAATCCCCATCAAAATCTCAAAGACATTCTTCACAGATCTAGAACAAAAATTATGGAATTTATTTGGAACTACAAAATACACCAATTAATAAAAGCAATCTTGAGGAAAAAAGAACAAAATTGAAGGTATTCTGTTCCTGATGTCAAACTACACTATCAAGCAACAGTGAGCAAATTGGCATGTTTTGGGAATAAAAACAGACACACAGATCAATGGAACAGAATTGAAAACATGGAAATAAACCCACACATTTATGGATAACCATTCTACAACGAAGATGCCTAAAGCCCACAAGAGTAAGGAGTCTCTTTAATAAATGGTGTCAGGAAAACTTGACAGCCACAGGAGAAGTGAAATTTTGTCGTTTTAGTTAAAATAGGCATGTCTTCAGAGTTAGCAGCATTGGATATAATAGACAGGTAAACTTTATTCTACCTAGGTTTTCAAGGAGTTAAAGAAGTTCTCGCTATCTTTATCATAAAATGTGTTAGCAAGGAAAATAGCTTATACATATGATTTAAATAGGTACAAATGGGATATAGGTTTTCAGCAATAGTTAAGTTTCTAGTTTCAAAATGTTTCCAATAGGTTTTTTTTTTGTTAATTATACCCCTATAATTATCTATTCAAATGAGATAAAATACTAACCATAGGTTTAATTACTTTGATTTTTTTTTTTTTTTTTTTTTAAGGGAAGGTGCAGGCAGGAATCGAAGGTGAGTAGGTAGCCAGGAAGACAGGAGGAAAAATATTCTATTTATTTAGTGGTTGGCTTCTCCAACCCCCACCCCTACTCCCCCACCCCTGGGCCTAGGACGCAAACTCAGGTCCTTGGGATGTATGTGGACTAGGCCCTGCCTGAGGTGGCAGACCCAATCGCTGCTACCAGGGCATGCGACTTCAATTTCTTACTAGCAAATATGTCTTATTCTACCTAAAAAAAAAATTATACTAACAGAAATATATCTGTGGAAGTTATAAAATATATTTATTAACTTGTCAATTCTTTTTAAATGTTGCTATAACTGTTCACAATTGCTTAATTTTCCTCAAGAAATACTGTTTAGGCGAGCCCTGGTGACTCAGGTGTTAAGTCTGCGACTCCGGATTAGTCTACCTAAAGCCTAAGGACCCAGGTGTGAAACCCGGGGCCTGGAGGAACAACAAAAAATGAATAAAAAACGCTTCCTCCTTCTTGCCTGTCTGCTTACTTGCCTTCATTCCTGCCTGCTTCCTTCCTCTAAACAAAACAACTGCTTGAAAGGCTATGAATTCTAATTAGATGAACCCTGGCAGCCCAGGCACTAAGTTGCTGCCTGGTGTGCACACCATGTAAAGGTCAAGGACCCTGAGCTCATGACTCTGGACAGGGCGAACAGGTTAATAAATAATGCTCCTCTCCCTCCCTTCCTTTCTGTCTGACTGCCTTTCTTCCTTTAAAAAAAAAAAAAAAAAACAGGGAAAAAGAAAAAGGTGTCAGTGGCTCAGGGCTCAGGCGCAAAGCTGGCAGCTGGGGCGTAAAACATGCAAAGCCCAAGGACATGAGTTTTTTGTTGCTGCTGATTTTTATTTTTGCTTTGTTTTCAGTATTTTCTTTTATTTTTTTCAACTGCAAATATACATATTCTAATTGACCCTTAGAGGTAAGTTGCTATTTTCCTTTTGTCTGTTTACTAACCACCCAGGCAAAAAGAAAGACAAAGGTTTTCAGCAAAGATCTGCCAAAACACTGTTCCTATGAATATAATGAAAATGTTTTAGAAGTATGTTAATGCATATCTATTGCCTGTGTCCAAGCGCTGGTTTTGTTTCATCTGTTCCTGTGTTTTCTCTACTCACATTCTACCCATGAGTGAGATCCTCTGGTATCTTTCCTCTTTTGACTTGTTTCACTCAGCATAATGCCCTCTAGATTCATCCATATTGAATCAAATGACAGGATTTCATCTCTTCTAGGGTTGTGTACTATTCCAGTGTATGTATGAGTTCTTTATACATTTATACCCTAAGCCCTTGTCAGAAACATGGAACGCAATGATCTCCTCCTGATTAGTAGGCTATCCTTTTGTTTTGATTTCTTTTCTTTTTTTTTTTGCTGTGAATAAGCTTTTATTTTTTGTTTTTGCTTCACTTGATGCTGGAGATGATTCTCCAAAGGTCACTCTAAGTTTAATGTCATTCCTATGTTGTCTCTCAAAAATTTTATGATTTCTGATCTTATGTCCAATTCTCTAGTCCATTTTGAGTTAATTTTTGTGAATGATAAGAGTGGTCTAGCTTCATTTTTGTCCGTTCAGTTATCCCAACACCATTTATTGAAGAGGCTACCCTTTCTCTATTGTATGCTTTTGGCTCCTTTGTCAAGATGAACTTAGTTTCTGGTGATTCACTTTTATTCCACTGATCTGAGCCTCTGTTCCAGTACCATACCATTTTGTTCACTATTGCTTTGTAGTATAACTCAATGTCTGGTAGTGTAATCCTTCTAGAGTCATTCTTTTTTCTCATATTTACTTTGGCCACTTGGGGTGTTCTGTTGTTTCATATAAATTATAAGATTTTTTTGTTCTATCTCCTTGCAATAAACCCATGGATTGCATTAAATTTGCATATTACTTTGGGTAAGAAGACAATTTTTAACAATGCTTATTCTTCCCAGACATGAGCAGGGGATTTCTATCTCTTTTTATCCCTCCTCTATTTATTTTAAGAAGTACTTTAATTGTCATTGTACAGGTTTTTCACCTCCTTTGTTAAGCATGGTCTTAAATATTTGATTCATTTTACTTCTATTTTAAACAGTATGGTTTTCTTGATTTCATTTTCTACCAGCATATTGTTTGCATATAAAAATGCAACAGATTTTCGTGCATTGATTTTGTAGCCTGTCACTTTACTGCATTTGCTGATGAGTTCTAGATGTTTTTTGGCAGAGTTTTTAGGCTTTTCAATATATAGAATCTATGTCATCTGAAAATAATAGTTTTACGTCCTCCTTTTCTATTTGGATTCCCTTTATTTCTTCTTCTTGCCTAAACGCTCTGGCTAAGACCTCTGTATCGTGTCAAATAGCGGTTGTGAGAGTGGACAGCCTTGCCTTGTTCCTGACCTTAGGAAAAATGCTTTCAATTTTTCACTGTTGATTATGCTGGCTACGGGTTTATCATATATGGCCTTTTTTATGTTGAGGTATATACTTTCTACCCTCATTTTATGTAGAGTTTTTTTTTTTTTTTTTTTTTTTTTTTTTTTTTTTTTTTTTTTTTTTTTTTTTTTTTTTTTTTTTTTTTTTTTTTTTTTTTTTTTTTTTTTTTTTTTTTTTTTTTTTTTTTTTT
>RJWH01007673.1:0-37826 GCA_004363575.1 Solenodon paradoxus | reverse complement strand
CCAATGGTAGGAATATGGCTAAGTTGTGGAAGAAGCTTTGAGAACTGATTAATTTTATGAAGGTGGTGATCGAATGAGAGGGCTAAAAAAATAGAGAATGACAGCTGTTTTGACTTTTGAAATATGAATAAGTTTGCCTGGTGGGTGAAATGGAGGTTTGAGGTGGTTATGGATGTAGAAAGGGATTCTGGGATGAAGGCAAATTGTCATGACCGATCCAGCTACCCAGAGCATAAATTCTAATGCTAATTTTTCCATGGAAAACTAAACAAAATCACCTCTCTCCAAAGTCACCATCCTTCAAATGCCAGTGTCTGTTCACATGCATACTTTTTGTAAAGAGCTTGGGATACTGCAATGGTGATATAAACACTAGTTGCACTTACCCTTTGTAGGTCTATGTTCTATATATTCTCTGGAGATCTATTTTAACCTTATTGTTTTTATTGTATAGACTATGATTCCTGAATCTGCTTATATTATTAGACCATTTATTAATATCCATCTGTAGAGAAAGGAGTATGAGACATTGTTAATACTGTTATTTTATATTATTTATTCATAGGAAAACTCACAACAAAGTGTGATTATCCTAACCAGAAAGATGAAATCTGAAAACTGTTTCACTGAACTCTAGTGCTTGAAGACAAGATATAATAAATAGCATATACCTTTTAGCAATGATTGTACATTAGGCTTTTTTCTAGTATATTTTACAACATTAGCACAACTGAGTCTTCACCACATCTGTGTGAGGTGAGACTTGCTGTAATTCCCGTCTTACAAATATGTGAACTGAGACACTGAGAGGTTTAGTAACTTGGCCCGGTCACAGAGCTCAGAGGGGCGGAGTTCAGATTCGCACTCAAGCAGTTGGATTCCAAGGTTCAAATTCCTGACTGCTGAATGTTGTGGGCTGTTGCTAATGTTTTAGGCTATGTATTGAAAGAACAGAATAATCTTATTTCTTGCAAGGTCATCCAGCATATTCATACATAGTACCGCCTACTTCTGTTCAGCTCTTTCAGTACGGCACTCTATAATGACTCAAGTATACAAATCAGTTTCTACTCTAATGTATTGTGCAAATTTAAAGATATTATTAATTTTCAATGAAATTAGAAAGTACAGCAAGATGAATTACAGAAAGAAGTAGCACAAAAAGTGATAAACCTTTCCATAAATAATGGAAAAACAATAATAGAATAATGATTAATCGATTTCATTATTTTGTTGTAGCATGTCAAGACAATTTTGATTACCCATTGAGGACAAGCTCCTCCAAAGAGTTGCTAATCTACAATTTCAGGTGATTTATAATCTAGCTAGAGATCTTTTTTATACCTCAAAGAAAAAAAACTCAAGGGTGAAATCACAAAGGAAGTGAGAGAATGAACAAGAAACATCCATCTGTGCAAGAAACACCATGTTTTTTAGTACATATTTTAAACTAGGCATAGCTATAGGCAAACCAACTGGTTAAAAAGGTGCAGGATTGCATTGGTTTATAATTTTGTTTGCTTTAAAGGAAAGGTGCAGGTAGGATTGAAGGTAAGCAGGCAGGCTGGCAGGAAGACAGACGACAAATCATCTTTATTTCATTTATATTTAGCTGTTTACACTGGTTGCTTCCCCCTAGGCCTGGAACTCAAACTCAGGGTTATGTGGTTTGCACCTTTCAGAGGTGATTGATCTAACCACTGCACCATCAGAGCACGCCAGCATTAGTTTATAATTTAATAGGAAAAAAGAAGTGCACACATAGATCTCTTTGGGAAAGAGCACCAGATAACACAGCAACAAAAGCAAGCTGACAGCCAGCTAAGTTGATCCATAAAATAAAATGATGCAAAGTAGAAGAGCAAACGTAAAGATAGATGAGAATCTCCAGAAACACTTCCAGGAAGGTGAGCGCACTGAAGCACTCCTGAAGAACACAGCCCAGGCATTGGCAGGGTGCTGGCAAGACAGTATGTGCAAGCGTTCCCAAATACATGAGGAAATAGGAAATGAGTCAACTGTCTGAGGGAGCGTGAGGCCCCTGGGCAGGAATGGAGGTTGGCTCAGCATAAGGTCACAAGTGATGCCCCAGGAAGGTGAGGGGGCAGGGCTTGGGGCTTAAATGTGACATTGTGGGTATGGGGAGAGGTAGGAAAGGAATTAGATTGTCCGGAGTTGTTTGGAGGGTGAATTGGAGAGACTGTAGTCAACAAGTCCAAGTAATTAAACTGCTAGACTAGGAGACTGACTTAGAGTTGGAAATGGAGCTGAATTGGAGGGGGATAAAGAGAAAAAGAAAAGCAAGGGACTGATGAGATGTTAGTCAGTCATCCCAAAGGTGTCATTCCAAATAACTAGATTCTATAAAAATTATCCAGGAACAAGGGAAAAGATAACAGTTTGAAAAGGAGGTGAAGGCAGGTTAGAAGGGGGAAAACGAGAAAGCAGAGGATGTGCTTGTTGTTATAAAATGAGAAGGGAGAGGAATAGGAGGGAAAGGTAGAGGGGAAAGGAAGGACTGTGACTCTGTATGTATGTGTGTGTGTTTGTTGTGCTCCATCTAAAAGAATCATCATACTAATAAGGAGTGTCAGTAAATCAATTGTACAACATTTTCTTTTATCTTTCAATTACTGCTGTAGTAGGATTTCGTATTTATTGTACATCCACTGTGTATTGGGTACCAGTAGACAGATCTATCTCCTTGCTGGCAGTATCATAGGATGCATGTTGTAAAGTAAAATCAGCAGGTGCTAATCAATAACTGGGCTTCGTGGAACAAGATAAAATATTGACTGTGCATATTTGCTTCCATAATATCAAGAAGATGCAGTTTTTGCCTCCCACAGGTATTGCAGAGACTTTTTTGAAATATATGTTGCCAGCATTTAGCCTTTTTCATGAATATTTCCAATACTCATTCGCAATGCATGCAGGTGTTAACTACAGCCTAACAAATGCACAGGTGGCTATGAACCCACTGTTAGTAAATGGAAGCCTTTGTAGAATGCCTTCCATTTCCAAGACCCCGTAGCATTGACCATGAGGCAGGGACCACCCTGCTCTACCCGCCTCTTGATATTGCATCTGAGGAAAATAGAAAATGATGGCCTCCCGAATCTGCACATTAGTGAACACAAACTCAGCCACACACTGACATCTTTCTCCTTAAAAATAATGATGCAGACTGCTTCCATTACTTAAGGAAGCCAAAGCTCACACTGAAAGGTGTCAAGAAACACTGTATTAACCCACTTTGCCTGGAGCTGCCTTGACAGCACCTTTCTTGCCCTAAGAGTCTATTATAGGCAGGATGGTAATCAGCCAGGAAGTTAGTGAAAAATAGGCTCTTTTAAGAGCAGGGTGTGAACCTGCGAACATCATAAAAAGAGTTTACCACCACACTGACTACAGGAACAATTAGCTCCCTGCTGCCTTAAACAGCATGGCCCCTTGCCACAGGTTGGTGAAGGGCTGCAGGGAGTTAATTAGTCCTTTGATGAAAACAATGAAGAATGTTCTACAAAGCCTACTAAGTAACAACTACACTCAGCTCTGAGGATCTTTGGTGAAAGGTGTCCTAGGAACTTGTAGAGACAAACCAATATGGAGGAAAGTGAGAGGCAAACAGAGGGAAAATGAAAGGGAGAAAGGCTTGAGAGGAACTAGATTGAGACTGCTTCAGGCAGGCAACAGAAAAAGAAAGCAAGAGTCAAAGACAAAAGAGGAAAGACACCAAACTGAATTCAGAGAGTTTAGTGCAACAATTCCCACACAGTCCAATTCAGCAGAACTTCTCAGAGACCACCAACTGTGCAGAATTACAACAATAGATGGTCCCCAGGTGAGCCCTAAAGAGATCCCCAAAGGACGCCCCCCTAGAGCAGGTGTTCTATTATTTCTCTAGGTTTTCCACCTGATCCCCTAATAAAATCAGTAGATTCTCAGTGGCTGATGCTGAGACACAGAGCCCAAGGGAGATCCTAAATTATTAAGGAGGGGGCAGTGTTGCCAGTTAGGTCATAGAAAATGTTGTGAAAGGAGGAAAACCCAGGCAGGAAAAGAGCCACAATGGGAACTCTTCCACAGCTCTTCTCTTCTGAAATGAATGTTTGTCAATGGGAGACCAAGAGATTTCTTCTTGGTTCTCCAACTGGGAGGAGGATGGCTGCCACCAGAATGGTCTCCAGGGCATCATGGCTTCTGCAGTCTAGTATATTCATGTACAAATGAAGATGGCGGCTATGAGAACCTTAATACATGCCACTCATTGTTCTAGATGCCAAAACTGCAATTATTACGTGACCTTTAATCCCCACAACCATCCCATGAAGATATTATTACTATTATTATTGCTGGTTTCATCTCTGAGTCTGGAGCTAATATTCAGAGAAGTGACGTACATTCAAGAACATGTGTATAGACTCCAAAGTAAAATTTGTTTCCTTCATCTGATGTTATACCTTACTTTCAGCAATACCAAGTTGGAACTGTGCTAAGCAACATGCATACTCTTGAAAACAAGTATAAAAATAGATTAAATGATTGATTGGCCAAGCCTAGAGTTCATACACTGTATAAACTGGGATCATCAGCTTAACTGAAGCAAGATGGCAGTTTACTGAAGCTTAGGATCATTAATCATCTAATTTTCATTGGCTTTGTTTGATTTTTCTGCACTACATTCACTTCTTAGAAACCCAGGCTACTCCCACTTCCCAGGGAATTCCTATTAATCTCTCGTTTAAGCCATGCCCCAATACAAGTATTTATGTCCCAGTGGGGAATCCCTCTGAGCTTCTCCATCAGAGATTCTGGACATCAACATCTTCGTTCTAAATTCTGTTCCTACTAGGACTTCCCATCAATATCATCTTTCCTATGTAAGAATCTCTCTTAGATCAACTCAATTATATAACGAATAGGACTGGCATCCCTAAAGCAAAACACAGTTTCATTTTTCTAAACTGGATTATATATTCTTCTCACTCTTACATTTCAGTTCTCTGAAATGAACCAAGAATCTGACAATTTGTCATCAACTCAACTGTAACATCCTACCCATTAGTTAAAGATACCATCATCTCTTGTGTGGATGATTACAACAGCATCCTACTACATTGCTCTGCTCTCACCAGTTCTTCCCTACTGTCTATTACCCCAGAGTGGAGAAAGCTGGGGCAATTCTTTGGCTTCCTAAATCAGATTGTGACCCTCCTCAGCTCAAAGTCTCGCCTGGTTTTCCTTCTCACTCAGCATAAAATCTAAATGTCTTACTGTGGTTATTAAACTCCTAAAGGGGCTATTTTTAACCTGCTCCCCTCCAGCCATACCATTCTGTTTGCTATTCCTCAAACGTGAGCTTTCAAAGGGTGTCTCCACCACAGGAACTTTCCACTGGTTGGTCTCTATAATTAAATGTTCTTTCTCTAGTAATCATGTATCTCACACCCTCTATTCTCTGCTCTGTATAACACTTTATCAGTAAAGATTTTCATGACAACAAACTATACACATTATAATTTTTGACACCGGTGGTCTTTTCTTTTTTAGCATTACCATTTCTAAGAATTGGATGCATTTCACCATTATAATTTGCCATTTTTCCTTTTTATTGGTCAATAAAATAGGTGTGTGTTTGTAGTTGCTTTATCTTCACTTTGATGAAATAGCGTAATATAGCCCTATAGACGCTCTTCCACATCATCTCTTTTTTATGATCCATTTATTTTTCCTCATATCATGTTTTATGGAGTATGGGGTATCACGGGGTATGTTATATATTCATTTGTTATTTTTTTTTTTTAATTTTCTTTCACCTTCATTTAGAAAGTTAGCCCCACGAGGGGATGAGTTCTATTGCTTTGGGTTGCAATTTTCACTAGAACTCTGAAACTCTACTTGGCACATAACAGACACTCCATAAGATGCTATGGAAAGAAAGGTTCTTCCTGATACCATGTTCAGAGATGAGTGCTGCCTTCCTGCCACTACCACCATATCCTTCTTAATTATGGATATTTAATAGATACCAGGTTCCTATAGACAGTAACAGGCAGGAGAATAATGTCTCCCAAAGACACGTGTATACAATTTGGAAATAAATCACCAAGCATCTAGTGAAAAATCATAGACATGTTTTAAAATAAAACCATCTCAAAATATATCTACCATCTATATGGTAAAAGAGTAAACATATATCCCAATAGTACCAGGAGTGGGTGAATCTGGACTCAACAAGAGGCTCTGTCCAGCCATGGAAAAATGCTCTTTATTTTCAACAATCATTCTTAAAGTCACGCATTTGAAATTTGAAGAATAACTCTGATGTAATAACTGATTTCTATTTTCAATGTGCTCTTGGAAGATGTCTTACTTTACTCAGAACACCTGCCATGAGAGGAACAATTCTGTGCATGTGTGTATGTGTTTGTGCACATGTGTGTGTGTGTTTGTGTGTGTGCATTTACCTAGAGGAAGGATAAGCCACTAAAACCCTGAGGCTGCTGCCAGTACATCCATTAGCAGAGGATCAAGTCTATGCCCAAGTTTCCAAAAGGTGTGAAATCTTTTATGCTATTTATATTTTATGGGTTTTTTTTTTTTATACTATGCCTCTGTAAATGAATGATTTTCTAGTCTAGCCACTGAAGCACAAAATTGTTCCCTTTGTTTTTATAACTCAGACAAAACTCTAAAGTTTTGGGGTCTTAAGGGGGTCTTTGAGAAGCTGCCCCCAATTTGTTCAACAAAGGACTTGAAAGCCACGTCCATGAATTCATCTGCTACGAGTTAACCCACATTTGATGTTTCATCTGTTCTGTGGGTATGAGCGTTTCTCTGCCTTATGGACAACAGACATGCCAGTGGAAACACAGCTGCTTTGAGTGGCAGATGTCACTGTAAATGTATCTCCCTCATTAAGGTTATATTTTCTGTCTTCTAACTTAATAGTCAGACCAATTTTAAGGAAAATTGGGTGGATATTCTGAAACTGAAGTTTTCTGTGTCAATTCCTATAGCCTGGGGGCAATTTATACAGCTGGGAGAGAATGGGCAGGGGATATGATGACTGACAGACCCCTGGGAATGAGAGTCACAATCAATGCTATGCATTTTGTCTTGGCTTCAGAGACCCTTAAACAGAAAGACACCCCCACGACCCCTACACACACACTCAAAAGGATGTACTCATGGTGAGTCCAGAAGACACTTCTCCTTTGAAAATAAAAACAAAAGCCATGCTCCTTCTTTCAACTCTGGTTCTAGCTTTATAGCATTTGCACTTGAAAGTTTTCCAACACCTTTTAAGTGAGAGACTTGAAATTTTTCTGGCTGCTTACACTACATGGTTGGGTAGAACTCAGTATTCCTAGGATGGATGATTTTTATTCTGTCTTCTTTCTGTCCCAGGAAAAGCTTCTGCTTTACAACTCAGGACCATGTCAGAGACACTCCTCCAATGACTCATTCTCCTCCATACCGGTAGTTTGAAATCTGCTCAGACCTAGAGGAAGCCGTCTTCTTCTTCTTTGTATTTATTTATTTGTTTAGTATTTTACTGCAGATACTTTGCTTTACAAATTAAAATAATATCATATGTGTAGGTTCCCCATATGTGTAGTTTCCCCATTCCTCAGCTAATATGTCAACACACCCTGCCCTCCACCACATCACCAATGTTCTTCACCACTGTCCAACAGGCTCTGTGACCATTTGCTCTGCATCCCTATATCCCGTCCCTTTCAGTATTGGGAACCACAGTTTTATTGCAAGTGTTCAAAAGTTAGTTTTGTTTCATATGTTCCTTTGTTTTGTTTATTCACATTCCACATATGAGTGAGGTGTTCTGGTATCTACTTTCTTCTTTCGACTTATTTCATTTAGCAAAATTCCCTCTAGATCCATTCATGTTGATTCAAATAACAGGGTTTAATTCCTTTTAAGGCGGTGTAGTTTTCCATTGTGTGCGCGTGCATGTATGTATGTATATATGTATATATATATATATATATATATATATATGTATCACATCTTCTTGATCCATTATACAGATGACCAACATGCTTATGAAAAGATGTTCTTATTCACTGTCTATCAGGGAAATACATATCAAAACAACAATGAGACATCACGTTACATCTGAGAAATTGGCTATTATCCAACAGTCTGGAAACAACAAATGCTGGCGAGGATGTGGAGAGAAGGGAACACTTTCACACTGCTGTGGGAGTGCAAAGTGGTACAACCCCTATGAAAAACAGTATGGAGATTCCTCAGAAAGTTGAAGATGGAAATCCCATATAATCTGGCCATCCCACTTCTGGGTGTCTACCCAAAAGATACAAAAAACACTAATTTGCAGAAACGTATGCACCTCCACATTTACTGCATCCCTATTTGCAATAGCTTGAACTGGACACTACCTAAGTGCCCAACATCAGATGAGGGAGGCTTCTTTTATCTGGTCTCTTGTGTAGTCATGGGAGAGGAAATGGTGAAATAAAAAAAATGTTGGCTTTTTTTTCAGGCAAATGAAAATAATTTGAAACAACATTGCGAGAGAATCAACTAGTCATTCCCACAAACACAGCTAAGTGGACCCGCTGGGCTTGCTGTTATTTCTGGTTCACTAGGAAAAGTGTTGTATAAACTAAGACAGGAAAATGTCCACTAGGAAATTGAACACTTTAAAGAGTAGACCATTCTGTAAATTATGTTGCTCATCTACATCTTCGTTCAAAAAACACGTCCATATTTTCAAGCTGATGTTCTGCTTATCCTTGATGGGCAGCTTTCTTTCTCTTCTAAAAAAATTGGCCCTGACTTTTCTAATGTAAATACCTACTAGGGTATAAAGTTATCTGTGAGATATTATAGAATGTGATCTATAATTATCTCAAGAGCAATGGGCATCAAATTAGTGTGTTCAAGATTCACTAAGGGTCACTTTTAGAAGAACTGAATCTCTAAGTGGGACCTGGGAGTCTGGAATTTGATCACATGTGCTAGATGATTGGTATGCTATTGTCTTGCAACCACACCCTGAGAATCTCAGGCTCACAGAGTTTATTTCTCCATGGGGAGTTTATGCAAGAACCTCACTTACTTAAAATCATCTTCTCCCTTCAGCTTATCACTTTATCTAATAGAAAATTATTTTTATTGAGGCATAGGGATGGGGACTGTCAGACACTCTATCTTAAAATGTGAATATATTAACCTTACCAAGAAATATATTTAATATATCAGGGTCTATTAATACCCTAAGCATAGAAAACACTTTGTTAGGCTTTAAACAGCCGCAGAACTCTGAGAGGCCAGAACAGAGAAGAGCTAATGGGTGGGCAGAAACATCTGGAATGAGTCACTTCGATAGGATCTCAAGCATACTAGGGAACAGCAGAAGATGAAAGAGGATTAGGAGGAGTGAGACTTCCATATTTAGTCAAAACCAAGATCCTCGGCATATCCATGCACTACCTTCAGGTTTACAAAATGGTTTTATGTGCACTTTAATTTTATGTTATGGGGCAGTTCAGTGAGAAGAACACAGAAGAATTAGTTGTCACGGTGCCTGATACTTATCCAAAGAGCAAAAGGAAACTTTTACATTTCTTCCTTCAAAGGGGAAACTCAGATTCAGAAAATGAAGGGACTGGGTTATAACACACAGTGATTACATTTACAGGAATGGAATCTAGTGTCTCTGCCTCTTGATCCCATATCTTGATGCCTATAATACCTCTTTCAAAAGGAGAAATTGGAGAGAAAAAGATGAAGTTGGAGATGAAGATCTCCCTTTTTCCACACATACTTTAAGCAGTGATACCTTGCTGATAGTGACAAAGATCTCTGTGAAACTAGGCTTGTAGATTGTTTGAAGTAAGTCACAATAATTCAGTGTTTGCAAAACATCCTCATTGTGGGACTATCCAACATCATTTTATTATTTAAAACAAGATATTATATTTTATTGTGAAGTAATGCTTTTACCCTAGAAAATACAAAACTCTACAGAAAAGATGAAAATAAATTTTCCTGTAATCCATAGTTTACAAATAAAAACGCTATCGAAGCAACATTGGTTGATACCCTGACATGAATTTTAAGCATAGAACATCTAATCTGACACATATATATGCCACATTATGTTCAACACCAAAAATCTAGCTTCCATCTAACATCATCCAATTGACCCCTTTCACCTGACTTCTGCTCTTTATCCCTTTCCTTCTGTTCCATTTTGTTCTTATAGTATACAAGTTTTCTTGTTTGTTCATTTTTTTTTTTTTTTTTTTTTTTATCTTCCACCTATGAGTGAAATCATATGGTATCTGCCTCTGGCTTACTTCACTTTGCATAATACTCTGAGTTCATATATGTTGCCCAAAAGTGCAAGATTACTTTCTCTGGTATGACCAAGTGATACTCCACTGTTGATATATACCATGACTGCTATTTCTTCTATTTTTTTTTAAAGAAAAGTGCAGGCAGGAATGAAGGTGAACAGGCAGACAAGCAGGGAGAGAGATGAGGAAGAAATATTTTATCTTATTTAGTTGTTCATCTTGCTTGATCCCTGGGGTCCTGGGATGCCAACCTGGGTAATTGGGATAGATGTGGACAGTGCCCAACCATTACTCCACCAGGGTGTGCCATCATGGCTTCTTTATCCATTCATCCACTGATGGGCCATTAGGTAGTTTCCAAATACTGGTTATCCAACTACCATTTTAAATGAGCTATTACAAACAAATCTTTATGCATTGTTAAACTCAATGAAGTCCTCAGAGATATCCCAACAGGTATCTCCTAAGCAGAGAAGAAGTCATTCTCCCACCTCTAGGGCTGAGAAGTGTACTGATATAATCCTTATTGGCCCATGAATCCCTGGATTTCTGTTTCTTGGGTGCTGCCCTAGAGAGAAGAGGCCCTCGAAGTGCAAATAAGACAAGAGAAGCATGATGCTATGTCACCATTAGAGACATCGGCTTCCCTTTGAAGAAAACCCAAGAGAAATATGAGTGACAAAACTTTACTGACTCTGGGAGTGAACTGGGGCGATGCTTGAAATCATAAGACTTGCTTTAAGTAAAGGAATGCCTAAATTAAAACTCTTAATGTTCCTCCTCTTCTACTATGCAGTGTGCAGTATGGAATATATTATAGCTATATAAAGGAGCTTGTTAGGTAAACTATCAAGTCCTTTCTCCTCTGCATACAGAGACTATATGTATATGTGTGTGTGTGTATATATATATATATATATATATATATTGTGTATATAGAGATACATAAGAGATATACATACATATATGTCAATGATTACTAAAAACAGTGACAGTGTTATCTACAAATGCCAGATCAGAACGTACAGACATTATAGCAGTTTGTGACTAAGAATTTCACTAACCTAAAGGCACCTTCTTCCCCTGTCACCTGTCCTATGCAGAGTATGAAACTTCTTAATGCATTAGCCAGCGGCATCTGCAACTTTTTCCATGGGGAGTAAGCTATACTAGAAATAAATCACCTCTAGTCACTCCTGAAAACGCAAAATGCATCAAAAGTGTGATTGCCACAAAGCTTTGGATCCAGGAGTTAAAAAGCGATGGTTATAAAGCATAACATGAGAGTTCCCTTCTCTCATTCTGTGGAGTATTGAACTCCAAATTACCCAGTTAGCACTTGGAGCATGTGGTTTGCATTATGTATGGAGAGAGATATTGACAGCGAGTGCACTTAGCGAAGCCCACCCCACGCTCTGAGGTTAAAAACCAGAGAGTATCTGTGATCAATTCCCTCATGGAGCTGTTAAAAAGCCAATGTGTACAAGATGCTGGTTTCCAGATGAGCCCCACAACACGCTGATTAAGTCACAAAACCACCGGACTAATGTGTATCAAGTGGGTAGGTGCAAAGGGAATCTGATCTGGAAAGCATTTTAACCTCTGGTCCACAGTGTCCCTTTCCTCTGTGTCCTGGGGCTTTTTAGCTAAAAGCTTTGACAGATAAGTACTGCTAGCCATCTTTTTTTTTCTCCCAACTAAGTAGACACTTTGGTTTTCCTTTCCTTTGTTTCATATTCACAATTCAGGATTTTCATTTATCTCATGTTATATATATGTTATTCTTTCTATCCAGAATGGCCCAGGACTAAATGGTTGGGGTAGAGAGGAAGTGGTCTAAGACTAAACTTTAGGCCCCCAAGTTGGAGCCTGTGGGATAGACATCTCCTGCCTTTGACCAGGAGGCATTGTAAATTTCAGCACAGCACATCTCTTGTGGACATTAACTTAACGGACATTGGATTTTTTTTCTATAACAACAATTTCCACTCTCAGTATTTCTAACCTTGAGCTACAGAGTTCTGCTCCCTCTGCTACAATATTTCCCTGGTAAGTGCTGCGTTCTGTGTCTTGATGCCGTGAACTCCGATGCCATGAAAACTATCTCCTGGCAGTTATCACACAGCATGTGGATGTTAGGCAGCAGTTAGCTACGAGCAGGGAATGGGGGGAGAGTGAAAAACAGGAAAAAGAATACAGAGAGTGGCCCTACTAATCCAATGTCAGGGAACCTACTAATCAGAAGGAGTAAGTTTCCTTTGGTGAACCTGGCTCATTATATGCTAATTACATAAAATATTTACAGTTTGGACCCCCTTGTGGGCAATCAGGGTGAAACACCCCCAGGTGGAGCTAAGGGCGCGGAACGCAGTCAGAGCTCCAGAACAGTCTGAACCCCTAGAACTCAGGGTTGACTCCTCTTGGAATGACCCACTTTCTACCCTTGGGTTTCCAAGAAAACTGCCATGAAAACTCTCCTGTCACTTACTTTCCAGGATGGGGCTCTTGGGTAGCAGTTAACATGAGCAGAGAATGGGAGAAGAGAGAAAAACAGGGAAACAAAAAATGCCTTTATCCATCTTCCACCTTTCACCCTTATTTTCACTTTGCCACTTTGCCAATAAAACTTCTGTTTGCTTTCTCCTGAGTGAGTCCTGGTGAAACTGTGATGCATCACAAGTGTCTGCGGGTAAATCTCCCCAAGAGCATAAGAACTCCCAAAGGCAAGATGCCCCACGGTATCAGTGGTAATGAGGTCAAAGACTGATGCAGGTCTGACTTGTAATAATAGTGCTGAGATCGCTCAGATTGCTAGGTGTGGCAGGGCTAGCAGGCCTTAGCAGGCCTAGATTCCATATCCCAGATACAACACAGCCTGCTACAGCTAAGCCAGCTTCTGGTTTGGCTTGCTCTCGGATGACATTTTGTTTATATTCTAAAAATCTTTTAAAGGACAAGCTAGTTGCTAGAATTCATTGTAATTTCCATTTTGTGTATATGGTAGTCAACTTAAAATTTCAAGTGAGAAAATCCCAGCTCAAAATAGCTTATGGGGAAAAAAAAGTATTGACACTAAACTCCAAAGATAAGATCTAAAATCAGTGTACAGCTGGGTCCAACTCTTTGAATGATCAATAATCGATCTCTGCCTCCTTTTCTCTCTCCCGCTCTTCTTCATCTCCTAGCTTTGTTTTTTAATTCATGATTCCATTTTCAGGCACATTTTATTTCCCTGTAGAGGCACAATTTGGTACATGCAACTCTAGGAAGCATTTCAGCCCATAGCTTTCATCAATGACCTAGTGAAGGTTCTGAGGTGCCAGACCTCACGTGACCACTCCTGAACCAACCCCTGTGGTCAGGGTGGGGGTGAGGTGTTCTAACTGACCAACTGAGTCAAAGACCTTTCCTGGGCCTAAATGAGAAAGCAGAGTTATAAGAAAACAGCACATGATGATACCTCAAAGAAGGCTGTGGTTGACAAGCAAACTATTCTATTTTACTTTACTGATCACAGTCAATCAGACTATCACTGTCAAGAGCTCAGCCTGTTATTACTTTACTAAAAAATCAGAAATAGAAATTGTTTTGTATCAGTTTTCTCTTTTTTTGCAGACTAGTGTTTGCAGGTTAGCCATTTTCTTCATGTCTGCATTGAACTAATCTGCTTCTTTTCTTGTTGTGTTACGTGGGTACTACTGAAGAGGACTTCTTTCTCCCAACTCTTCTGGTGAAATACCTCAAGGGTTTCTAAGGCAGTTAATAATTGTATTGAGCTGAAAAGGTTTCCAACAGCACAAGGAGAGTATTCTGGAGTTGTTATCCAAGCTCCTTGTTACTTGTAGTACAGCCGTGTGAGGACGAGCATACTAATGGCTCTATTGCGTTAGTGTTCTACTTTACTAATTATGGGGATACGGTGGACTGGGTGTCAGTGGTGCTGAATGGAAGTTCACGAAGAAGCCTTGCTGAGTTTCTTCAGGCAACTAAGCTTCTAGGTGGTTTCAGATCTTTAAACGTCTTTGAACTCTCAAAAGTGAATTCGCAGCATGAATTAATCCTCCCATTCCTTTGCAATTAGATTTGAGGGGGAAAAAAAGCATATACTAAATTGTAACAAAAATGATTCTGCTGTTCCATGGGTTTCTGATGGATGATGTGCTACAGAAGTCTATAAGAATGCTATTCAAGATTGCCAACAATATCCCACATAGGACATGTTTTCAATCAAACTGCTGCCCTAGACCAAGTCAGTCAGACTTTGTCTTGATGTTTTGCCATTAAAATCAAAAGATAAAATTGTTTTCATGTTAGAAGGCTTGGGCTTTGGGAAAATTTGGACATTTGTTTTCCAATTTATGCATCAAATTGCTAACAGGACAGTTTTCATAGGATAAATATCAATTTTGAGACAAAACAGAGACATGCATGCATATATTCCTTATCAAGAACTCTATAAACATGTACCTAACAGTCTAACTTCTTTTAATTCCAAAACTCAAAGGTGTGTATTGCATGTAGTCTTCTACGATGCAATTATCTCTAGGGATACACAGAAGTTGTGAAATTCATGGGTAAAGAGAGGGAGGTATGAAGGGCATGATTCTACAACCACCATCAAAGGCACACAAAGTTTGTTATGCACACAGGTTGCACGTATCTTTCTCTCTAAAGCTCTGAGAAGCACAATACTGGTGTTTATCATATTTATAGATTTAATGAAGATCAGCTGCTGCATGGGAGTCACAGTTGTTAAGTTGTCATGCATTCCCACTTATTATCTGTCTAGACACAACTATAAATTAGCTACTGTTGGTAAACTTTAATGTGCACACAAGTCAAACCCTTGCTGATCTGGTCCCTCCTCAATGCTGATTTCTGTAGTTACAGACATGGCAGAAGAAAACATGGTTTGGATGGCTTTGTTCCAAAAAGCTAAATGTTCCTCTATTAGAGTAACTAATTAGAAAAGCCAGTTTAATGCCAAAGGCACTCATCCTGTTTGAAAATAGGCATAGTTGAATAAATAAAAGTGTTTCACACAAGCCAGATTGTGTGACTGACAGCTCCAGGTAAAGAAAATATGGATACCTAATTGGGAAAATAATTCAATTGCATTTTACTGAGGTTTGCATTTGTGGCAGATACTGAGTTAATTGTCTAATTTGCTTTAGCCTTCCTTGAAAGGAAGCTCAAATTAACTTCAGCACAGTTTTGTGTTAGGTAAGAACTTGCTTTTTAAATTTCCCTTTGTACCAAGAGGTAGTTGTCAGAGGACTTCATGCGATGCATTGTAGTGAGTGAGGAATAAGTAACTTTGTCCTGGAGGATTCCACCATGACCTTTGTTCTACTGTTGAAAAGAAAATTTGTGTCTCTCATGGCCCCACTCTTCTTTCTGCCTTAAATGGATCCCAGTATCTGAAGTGGAGGACATCATCCTGTGATCAACCAGGAGAACACTTGAATACTACAGACATTTACTCCTGCCAGCGATGAGATACTGAACTAAAAGCTGCAGCCTGTAACAACTAGGCTTCTTGCTTTGAGGGAGGGGGGGTTTTATTTTGCAAATCATACAAAAACAATATTTTCTTAATCGCAATTGAACACATTACGCTGACTCACGGACTGCATTTTCAAGAGTGCTGCTTAAGTCACATCACCAGGTGGAAAGGTTCAACATCAGTCAAAAGAGCCACAAAAACACTCTGAATTCACTCAACTAAATCCATTATAATTACACCAACACTGGAGTTCTAGTTTTCAGCTCTGCATTCTATACTTGCAGATTATTTATTTAATATTGGCAAGCTGCAATTAACCTCTTTTTCTAAGTAAACTAGGGGTCAGAGAGGACAAGTAATATTTTACTCAGTGCTAATGAATGGCTAAGTCAAGACTAAAGCTCACATTTTTCTGGTTCCAGGTCTGTTTTTTCTCATTAATACACTGCACCTGGGTCAAAGAGGCATGCCAAAGAGAATGTAGCCCAGAATTTATTGTCAGCAGTGGAAAATATTGCTTACCCCGAGGCTGTAGGTAATATAAGCTGCATGTAGGAGAGAATGAAAGAAGAGGTTTAACTTAGGTAGGGGTGCAAGTGGTGTGTAAATAAGTGATAGGAGAGGAGAAGAGTTCCTCAGCTAGCGTTCTGGGATCTCACTGTCTATGAGTCTTGGTGCTTTTCTGCTCTTACTTTTCTGCAGTGTGACCTTTTTCGATCTGTGAATCCCTTGCTCTTTGGAATGCTACAGAAAGCACTCTTGTCTCTACATCTCATTTAGAAGGAGTTGAAAAATATGCTCCAGATTTCTCAGATTCTTTTCTGTGGTGGCCCTTACTTGCTATTGGGGAAGGTAACTATATTCTCAAATTCTGAACAGCAGCTTAGAGAACCAGTTTACATAAATGCTTAAAGAAAAATGATCTGAGGCACCATCAATGATGTTGAAGTCTTCTAGCATTTTTGACCAGAATCATCAGAATTATTAGAGAGCATTCATTGTCCAGAATAATCAGAAGCTGTAAACTAAATACTCCTGTCATACACAGAGGGTTCTCTCGTGATTTTTGATTTAGCACATCAGTGCTTTTCCCTAAGTGAGGGTCTAAGAACACTCAGCTTGTTGTTTCAACCAGTCAACCCAGTATCCCCTCTAAAACCAGATTACTAATGACTGTGTCATGTCCTTTATGCTTTTTAAAAGTGTGCCATCTTACTCATCTCAGAGGTAGGCTTGGTGCCCTGAGCTATATATAATTTGGAAAATGTCCACCCATCAAAAATGGCCCCTCCTTCTTAGATACTATCAGAAATGACAACATTAGCTACTTTCATCACAAAACTCTCTCTAGAGAAGGCCAGTGTCATAACTCTTGTGTCATATATACAGCACCACCCAGAGGTGCTTGCACAGGGCTGTTTCTTAAGCAATAGGAGAAAGCCTAAATAAGAGGAATGGCATTTAGAATGGTAGAACCAAAGATCTAAAGATCAACTTCAGGCTTCGACTCTTTTCTTGCCTTAGGTGCACACCAGCTAAGAAAAAAAGACAGGCAGCTCAGGAGCCCTTCCAGTCTTGTATTTTGCCTGAGGCAAAGCAAGCTGTGGTTCTTCACTTTGTAAAGGTGACCTCTGTGTGTGTTTGGCATTGACCCGAAGGCATAACAAGGCTGTCAAGCATAGTGTCTCTCTTGCAGAATCATATTCTTGAATAAAAGCAAGTGAATACCTGAAGATAGAGTGATGTGAATGAAGACAACATATCTGCATCAGAGGAAAACATCTCTGCTGTGACATTTCTCTATCCATCTATTTAGTGGCAGTAAATAGGTCCACTTGGCCCTATTCCTATTCAGAGAGAGAGAGAGAGAGAGAGCAGTTGTGCTGGAGGAGGAGTGTTCCAGAGCATTCGCCAAATCCCAGTTTGAATGCTTAACGACTTACAGGATTTATGAAGAGGACTCCATGTGCTACACAGAAGCACATTAATTATACATTTTTGCTGGTGGTGTGACCCCAAACTTCCACGTCATTTGAATTGGGCTTTGGCTCCTTCTTCCATCTCTGTGTGAAGCATTTATGTGGTGTATCTGTTAAAGAGGGAGCATGTTGTCTCCTAGAACTGGCTGCGTGTCAGAGAAATTCATTTAAAATAGAATATACCAGATTATTTGCTTCACTTAATGAGTGGTGTGTAAATCTAATTTGGAACACAATTTGGCTATGAATCTGTAATATGATTTCTCCATCAGAATGAAAGATATTACATTAATGATATTTTAATTAATACACAAAGGGGATTAACCATTTTTATTACCCATGCATGAAACATTATTTTATAGATTACCTATAAAAATGTTAATCCTTTATTGAACCTCTTACCATTGGGTTAGTCTCTAGGTTATTAGTCCTATCTCTTTCCTTGTTTCTCCTCCTAATGAATACCCTTTAGGTATAGGAATTTATTTTAAAATACATTTTGATCACTCAAAGCTGCATAAACTTAGGCAAATAATATAGCCTCACAGATTTATTATAAGCACCTATGAGCATCATGCATGTGAAGGAGTCTCATAAAGTTTAAGCTTCATGTAAAAGGGAAGTAAAACTATTAGTTTTGCTAACTTCAATGACTTTTTAGAGTGGTCATTAAGTCATAGGCATTGTGCTGAGTGTTTTGCATATGTTATCTCATTTAATATCTCATCTCACAACAATCCATCACATGAACCCTATCCTATTTCGAGTTACACAGAAGAGAAAAATGAGACTGAGAGGAATTAATGACTAGGTTGGTATTATGGTTTTTAAATAACAAGGGAGTAAAACCTGATGCCAAACTAAACCAAACATAGATGAAATATTTCACTAATTCCAGTTTGGAATTATCACTACTGTTGCTCTCCTCCAAAGCATAGTGAATAAAATTTTCTTTAAACCAATTCTTTTCACTCCACGGAATCTTCATAAAATGTGATCAGTGCTAATGAAATGGAGAGCCAGCAGCTGGAGTGCAGACCATGTAAATCCCAAGGACTGGGTTTGTGATCTGAGGATGGGGGACAAAACAAAATAAACAAGTAAATAAAAATGCTTCCTTGTCTTCTATATCCCTGCCTACTTTCATTCCTGCTTGCCTGCCTTCCAAGGAAAGAAGGGAGAGAGGGAAGAAGAGAGGGAGGGAGGAAGGATGGAAGGAAGGAAGGAAGGGGAAGTGGATCTGTCTTTAGATCTAAGTAAAACTAGAGTCTACAAGCTACCAGCATACACTCAGTGGGGCTACAGTTCTGGTAGGCTATTATACCACAGACTGATGAAAGGCCATCTAGAGTTGGAAATGGTGAAATGACATCTTCAAATACAGCCCACTCCTCCCCAACATGATCCTACAATCCTTGATTCAGTGGTTTAAGAGGTTTTAATTATAGGAGTTCCAATAAAAGTTCAGATTGCCCTAAGGTAGATAGCAGGACTATTCTGTCAATCAGTAACTAATTCCCTCTCTGCAATTACTTCCCCTTTTCCAATCTGTCTTATCATCACAGCTGCAACATAAGCATGCAATTGCAAATGGTAGAACTCACGTCAACTAACCATGTTCAAAATATGCCTAGCTATTCTTTCTGGAATGGCTCATATCTCACTCTTCTTGCTGCCTTTAGTACCATGGCCTTACTCCTGTTCTTCAAATGTCCCAACCTCTCTCTGGCTTTAGAAATTTTGTATCTATACTCTTATCACAGTTTCAGTTCTGATTCTTTGAATACCTAATTGAATTGAATAGAATACACAATGCAACTTCTTCTATAGCATCCCGTCCCCACAATCCATCACTTTTTCACATGCTCCCTCAATTTCGTTGTTATTATTTATATAATTTATTACTACTTGAAGCTAACAAATTCATTGTCCATTTACCAATATATTATTTGCCTTTTCCAATTGGACATCAGTTTTTTGAGAGCAAGTTTTCATTGATCACAGTTTTTCCCACTTTTAGTTTTTAACTAAAACAATGCTTTATCCTTTTACTGTTCAACAAATATTTGTCAAAGGAAGTAACATGGGTGGACATACTAGTTCAACTTCAGGCACTGTAGGATCACACATTTCTCTCAACAACTGTGGTGTGAGGTTGCCGTATGCAGTAGTATGTGGAGGAATGTGAAGTGGGGAGTTCTATCAAGCCCTCCCTGTGATTTTTGCCAATAAGAGCCCAAAACCCAAGCTTCAGAAGTGTACTGCATTCATGGGGCATTTATTCAGCACCATCCACAGACATCCCATCAACATTCCTTCAACAAATCCCAGTGCAAAAATCCTGAGACACAAAATCAGGAAGGAATTCATGACATAACCTTCAGGGAAACAAGGCTAAGGACCACAGGCTGGAATTCTGCTAAGATTCCTATATTGCCCTCCAAGACCTTGGCATTCATGTTAAATCTGGCAACCATTCATTAAGGACAAAAGGCTAGACCTTCAGGTCAGATTGAAAGATTCAGTCTTTCTTCTGACAGAGGAAAGGCAGACGCGGGAAAATACAGGACGATGGAGGGGCGCAAACCTCATCCAAAGGGTTTGAAAAGAAAACAATGTGTGGCAACTGACTGAAGAGTCTGAGAAGAAAAAGAAGTTAAGCAGGGCAGAGAGGAAATCAAGAGTATCAATAAGTCATGAACAAAAAAGAAGAATAAAAAATGACATTAGGAACACTAGCTCCCTCCATTAATATACATTAAAAAAAGGAAGTTTGTTATTACTAAGTGTACTAATTGATATTGGTGATGATTTCTTCTCCACATTGTTCTCCCAAATGCCTCTTCAATCTCTAGAATCCTAAGGAAGACTGTCATCTTCACGTAAAAAGAATCTTGCTAGGATGAAATCTATTACATGTGGCAGTACCTTGGATGCCTTTCAGCCCTGTGATTATGCAGCATTTAGAAACATCTCATTTCTACAAATTCCAAAGCAAAAATAATGTGTTCCCTAATCTCATCATTGCTCTCAAGGAGTAATCACTTTAAAATGGCTGGCAGGACAATTAAAATATGCACACGAGCACACACAGACACACACACACACACACACACACGAGTTTCACATGCTGAACGTCATATGTAGTCATGAAGTTGGAAAGATAACTATAGAGTATTTCATTGATGGTGACCTCCGGAGTTGGATACATAATAATAATACTTCTAATCAGGTCCCTTTAAATTATTATTCTATTTTATAACTTCAAAAGGAACTTTCAAAGCAAAACCTCTTCCTCAAACGGGTGAAAGGGTTCTTTTCTGAAGGGAAGGTCTTGCCAATCCTCTGCAAAGTGTTAATAATAGATCCAGGTATTGATTCCTTCACAGAAAGAATAGGGCATGTGATATGTATCCTCACCTACTTCTCAAAGACTGTGGGAAAGGGAAGGAAGCCCCACAAGTTGCCAGAGTTGCTGGCAGCCTCACAAACAGGCACATTGTGCAATCTAGTCAGTGAGGGTTGTTAAAATCCTCAGTGGCTGTACAAGATGTAAAGTGAGTTCTATCTCATCAGAGGCCCCTTGGAGACTAAGGGAGCCATCTGATTTCTTACCTGGAGTGAAAAATTGGATTTGGACCTGAAATGGAAAAGGATTTCCAGAGAAAAGAAGGACCTGGGGATCTTCCCAGGCCCGGAGGTATGTGTCCACATTTGCATGTGTCATCTTCTGGGGCCTCCTTTGTATGGTAATGACACAAGGGGAGCAAAGGAGGAGACACACACATTCCCTGTGGGAGCATTAGAACAAAAGGCAAAAAAAGGATCTGAGTAAGGATCCACAAAGAGAGCTGATCTGATGTGGGAAGACAAGATTTTAAAAGACATTATTCACAAAGGGTTCTTTAAGGGAATAAAACAAGAAACCCTCTTGCCTACCTTGCCAAGGCAGAGAATTTAGGGGTTCACATCTCATAAATATAGCCACTACATTACTTTTAACATTGTTGTTTTAAAGTAATTTCAAACTTTTAAAAATGGGTTGCAAGATAATCCATAACCACAGAGTTGAACATGGATAACTCAGTATACTCTTCCTCATTGTTACCAATTTGTACTATATCAGCACCTTGGTGCTCTATGTAATGATATTAAAGACTTTCACGTGGATATAGTATATTAAATGTATATGCAATATATATTGCCAATTCAGGAAATTTAATATGATGCTTATTTAATCTATAGCCCATGTCCCAATTTTGTTAAATGACCCACTTATATCCTTTATAGTATTTTCCTCTCTAGTATAAGATTCAGCAGTTCTCTATTATTTATTGTATTTATCTGATATTTCTGTCTGATATTTACTCTAAATCCATTGAGATAATAGATGCCTGGCAAGAATACTATATGAACAACTTGTCCTTCTTAGGGTGAAAATATTCAGGCCCCTTGTTTATCTGCCACTTATGGTGATGCTCACTTTGATCATGAGATCAAAGTGTTGTCCAATTTCTGCAGAGTAACTTTTCCCCTTGCAACCAATAATCAATCTGTGAAGAAACCATTTGGAATTACGCAAATATCCTGTTTTCACCAAACTTTTCTCCCTAGATTTGGTATCCACTGATAATTTTTGCCTAAAACAATCTATCTGTGATAGCTGCCAACAGTATTTTTTTTCAAATTCATTATTCTCTCCATATTCATCTGTGAGCAATCAATGAAGAAGAGCCTTTCTTTCTTCATTTATTTGTTAGTTTACCTATTATTTATGTGCTCGTGGATTTCTATTCTATTCACTGTGTTGTAATCCATTCTGCATCTTAGTTGTGAATGCTGAATTTGTCCCAGATGCACACATCAGAGCCTCTACTAGTGGACTCCGACACCCTTGACCATGCCTCTATTTTATTGCAATCACTTCCTTCCTAAACTATATGATATCTCAGACTTCTGCCTTTGTTGTCCCACCCTAGAGTCATTCAAATCTTCCACTAGCCTTGGCTCTTTTTAGTAGGGGACAGCAATTAGAAACCAACATCTTTAAGCATTAGCTTTAAATATGCTCATTTTTCTGTGGTGTCATTACTTCTTGCCCTTTTCAATGGACACAGGGGGCTTATGCTCCTACTGATAACTCTATTCCAGTCTCACCCTGTAGGGTACTTCTTTGCTTCCACCATTCCATATTCCCTTTTATCACAGTGAAAACCCTGGCTTTCACTAATATAACTACATTTACTCATTTGATGAGTCCTGCAAAGCACACAAAGGACTTTTGGAATTGTTATGACCAGACAGTTTTAGACACATAAAATTGGTGAATTCTATGAATGTAAATTATGCCTTGATAACAATACCATTATATTAAACTATTTGGAGTAAATCTCTGTTTTTCCTTTAAGTGTGACTATGTTCCTCATCTTAAAAATGAGTGGATGGTTTGTTTCTGGTTGTAGCCAGCTATTGGTTTTGTTTTTTTTTTTCTTCTGCTGGGTTCTTTATTTTTAAAGATGTGACACATAAATAAACTTTCAAAAATCCTAATTCTATAACAAACTCAGAGAAGGATCACCTACTCCATCTACTCCATAGTCCCTGCCAATGCCTTATAAATATAAACAACTCCTGTAGTTATTTGGTTTATATCTATTTTATTTCTCTATATAAGGAGATAAATCATATTTTCTACATAACCATTTTTCTTACACAAAATTTAGTATGTGATATATATATATATATATATACATATACACACATACTTTTATGCCAACCTACTTGTGAATAAGACAAAAGACATCCTATTATGCAAGTGTTTTTACGTGTGCTCACTGCCTACATTAGCTGCATAAAGACACAAATATGAACAGCTCTTATTGACTTTGATTCTGAAGGCTTCTCTCTGGTTAGTCAACTCTAAAATATTTGTAGATTATTTTCCTCATAATTAGATAAGCAGACTCTATATTACTTTTTAACTTTATTTTCAAATATACTTGCTCAGTCATCCTAGTTTCATTAAAGAAATGGACTTCACTAATTTTTCTCTTTTAAAACTTCACCCAAATGACTCAATCCCAGAGTTTTTTTTTTTCCTTGAATTTTCTGAGTAGAAAATTTTTCTTCCTTTTACAGAAATCGCTCCATTCTTCATCCTTTTCTCTCTACTATCAGATTTGTCCTGATTATTAAGCTCCAGTCCTTATCTGGAAGTTTGAATACACAATAACCACTCAGGTCTAAAATTAATATTCATCCTACCACTGCCTTATAGATTTGTATTTTTCAAGATATTTTGCTATAAAAGCTGCTATTTATTATCAAACTTAAACTACTTATGTTCTAGTAAATATTAGTAAATATTTTGGATAGTGGGAAAAAATTCAGGATAGTGAACCAGGAGGTATCTCCCTAATATCCTATGCTTTCCTCTAACATATTTGAACTTTATTAAACAAAATCTGGACTATGCACTTCTCATCTAAAGAGAGAAATGGTAGTATTCTGGCTCCTGGGAGGTAACCTCTAAACCCATAGAATTTCCCAGGTGATAGGTTAGTCTTTGTTATTAATGGTGGGCAGCTCAGTCATGCCTGATGTTTATGCTAACAAGAGACTTAACAAGATGTCCTTGGACAGCAGGATGAGGGTCAGATATTCCAGGCAGATCAACCATGTGATTCAAGGGCTGCTGCTCAAGTGTTAGGGGTTGACAGCCAAAGACTGACTTAAGCCATATTGGCAGTAATTCAATCAGCTGTGCCTATAATGAAACTCCAGTAAAAACTCTGGACATGAGAGCTTAGGTTCACAATGTGTTGCCCTACATTAATACTGGGTGGGTAATTTTTTCTGAGGATGATGGAAACTTCAGATTTTGAAACCTCTTAGACTCCTTATATATTACTTCCACTAGATGGTTCAGATGTTGATTCTTCCATTATACTAAACCTTCATTCCTAAGTACAATACTATCCTGAGTTCTGTGAGCCATTCTAGCAAGTTATCAAACTTGAGGTTGGTCATGGTTTTCCCTGAACTTGTAGCCAGCCGGTGTCAACGAAAGTGGGCCTGTGGGTTCTTGAACTAGTACCCTCCGTGAAGACAGTTCCCTCAGACTCCCTTGCAGTTTGTCTAACTCACTGCAATGTATAAACAAGGGACTTTAAATATGGTATTTAAAACTCTTTATAGCCCCAACATTCCAGTTCTATGATTCCATGCTACTTTCCATTTAGATTCCCATTTTCCCAATTTCTTGGTTCATTTGGAACCTAAGTAAAACTGCCTATGGGGACATCTACATGCATATATTCACATATAAACAAAATGAACAAAGTGCCCATAAAGCACAATCTCTCCTCATGGGATAGAAATGCATTCCCAACAATGAGACAAAGAGAGAAGAAAGGTTTCCACAATAAGATGACAGTTTATGAATGATAGAAAATGCTGAAACACATCCCTTTCCTGCATACAAGTCCCTGCACTTGTGTGCCTGTTAAATGATAGCACCCTGCTCCTCCAAAATTATGAGCCTTAATATTCCAATCCTAAAAGCAAAGGTCCATTTTCTGTGTAGTTATGACCTGCCTGTGTTAAACATTGCCCGGAATCATCCTCTGTTCTGCATAATTACCTCATAGCGAAAAAGTTAGTAGATGAAAACAGAGATCTGCTTTTCTCCAAGCAATTCAAAACCTGAAAATTAGATGTCAATGTTCACTCAGACCAGCTCTGTTTGCTGCAGTGCAGTAATTACTAAATGAAAAAGGAAGTTAATTCAATGCAATTTTATATTCAATGCCTTATACCTCTTCTAAGTTAGTTCATCACTGGGCAGGAAAATGGAGTACAAAGTGGGATGCATACCAGATTGTGGGGAGTGATGGTACTAGAAAAGCTTCCACTGCTATCTCATCCTCTGCCCCAGAGCAAGTCTTAGATGCCACGAGGACTCCAGCAGATGGGGCACATGTCAAAGCTTTTGAGAATGAAAAACAACTCCAGAGAGAGAGGCTATGCAAAGGAAGTAACAGGATAGTGGAGAAATCTTACTAAATATTATAGGAAAGAATTCATAAAACCACTTTTTCCTTACCGAGGCTATAGCTTCAGAAAATTTCATTTGATTAATGCTAATTACTAAAATATTTCAGGTTAATGGCAGTTCTAAGAATGAAGAAAGAAAAATGGCCTTCCAGAATACAGCCAGTACTTCACTGAAGCTCATTGGTTCATTTTTCATTCTACCTATTCTAAATAACTAGAAAAATTTTGCCATGTTTCAGGCACTGTTTTAGACACCAGAGTACATAGTGGTTAACTTGATAGGTAAGTTACTATCTACAGAGTATGTTACCAGCTTATGGGATTTTCAATGTATAATTACCCCACAAGTCAACAGGTTTAGGCGGGTAAAAAAGTTGACTCTCAAGTTTCGCATTCATAATTTAAGGATCAATATTTATAGTTCAATGTGTAATCTCAGGGAATGTACAAGAAACTTACCTTTTTAGTCTTAGAAGATGTCTTTCAGATTGGTTTTCTTGCAGCAGATGTCTTAATTATGCACGCACATGGTGAAAAAATCTCTTGGAATATTCTTCTATCCTGATACTTATTAAATAATAAGGCATTCCTAAAGCTCACTAGAAGAAACAATACTGGTGGAAAAGACAAATATTAGTCTTGATGACCAGTTCTGATAGCAGAGATGTGAAAGTAGAAACCACATGAAACCATGCACACACACATTATATAGATATTCACCTTATCTTGTTACTGTTTTATGCCCAGTGCCAAATTTAATGGTGGGAATGAAGCATCAAAGATTCCCTATGGAATGAATGAATGAATGGATGGATGGATGAATGAGCAAATGAAATTGAATGTTTTAGAGGAAGGACATGACATAGACAACATAGAGAAAAAAATCTGTCACCTAAAATAAAACCATTATGTCTCTTCCCACAGCATCTGAAGATCCACTTTCTTCGCATGATGCACATGATATTAAGGAGAATTTAGGGGCATTAACACATTTCAGACAACCCAGCACAGAGTTGAGAGTAAGGAATGAGCAATGTTACTTACAGAAATGTCCTTATGTAGGTTAACCAGGCTGACAAGAAGAAACGTGGACGTGTCTTTAACAATTTTGATCTTGGGCAATTCCTTTTCTATTTCCAGGATTCATTTTCCTTACTTGGCAAATCAGACCTTTGATGCCAGTGATATTTGGGGTCCCTTCAAGACCCTCAGTTCTATGATTTAAAAATCTGAGAAGGAATTCTGGGTGCAAGCAGAATTTTCATCTAAATTTAAAGATGATTATTTTGGAAGAGAATCTCAAATGTTGATATTCAAAGTGAAGATTACGCTGTGGGTGTTTCAAAGAAAAACAGCAAACAACAGCTTTTCATACCAAAGCTATAGATTTTTAGAACATATACATCTCACATCACGGGGAAGAATGCCTGGCAGTAGACAAGAAATTTTAAGAAGATGAAGAAGAATGCTCATAAAACATCAGATATACTAGAGAGTATTGGAGTTGAAAGAAAAGAAGAAAATAAAATAAAAAGAAGGGAGGGGGCACTTTTCACTGTGATTCTCCAAAACTAAAACAACAAAAACAATGTTCAAGACTTAATGATTCTATTATTCAATACACAGTGTAGAAAATAAAAAGTAATCTTAGATTTTCGATAAAAGGATATATATATATATGAGCTCAGCTTTCAGGTCATAAGATTAATGTTTAGAATATGAAATGCAAGAGAAAACTTCTGGATAAGTTTTGGGGAAGTATTTTTGTTGAAACAATGAAGATGATTAATTGAATCAGTATTCCTATGTGGGCATGTCTTTGACATTGTGTAAATTTCATTGTATTATAGTCACTTTTCAAATATCAAATTCCTCTACTAGATTGTTAGTTTCATGAGAGTTGAAATTTACTTCTTGAGACTTATGGTAGTTACTAGAACAGAGTAATTCACTTTTGTGAAATTAATGCTAAGCCAGTATGAACTACAAGTCAACCATTTGAATAAAAACACAAAACATAGACACATACTGTAGGATTCACCTTTTAAGGTATTGAAAGTTGGTCAACTCAGAGAAACAGAAAGTAGAACAAATGGGCAGGGTTAGTGGTAAGAGGGTATGGCAAGTTGTTCAGTGGGCTTAGAGTCATAGTTTTGCAAGATAACAGTATGAATGTGTGTAACCCTACTGAAGGATACACTTTAATTAAAATGATAAATTCTACTGATGCTTTTTAATCAAAGTTAATGTTTCATTATTTAAAACTAGTCTACAAGAAAGCTACTGATCAAAAATAGCTAAATACCTTTAAGATACAGTTAGACAGCTTATAGTAGGAAGGTGCATGACTTATGAATAAACCATTCCTTCTCTGACGTCTAAGAAGACAGTGCCGAAACAATGAGCAGCGTTTGGCTGGTGAGATGACTGTACATTCAGTGTCTTGTTGCTCAAGGTCGCCTCGTGGCTTCTGACCCTGTTAATGCTTAGAGCCACGGACAATCTCTGTGAATAATGCCCTTCTTGTCCTCCACTCCACTGGTCTCCACAGCCATGAAGGACACTGTGTCCATCTATAATTCCCTTGCGACAACCAGACTCCCATGTGCAAAGCGAACTGAAACTAAATTAAACAGAATGTGGCGCCTGCAATCTTTCATTAAGTCTTCTGGCAGCAAACCCAGCTGTAGACGTTCCTCCTTTTCTTCTCCCTGAGAAGCACCTCCTGGGTTTTCGCTCTGAATGAGAGGGGTAGGGGCTCCTTGAGAATTCTGTCCTGAAGAATAACATCTTGGATTGAAATTTAGAGGATGTCAATAAGCAGCTTCATGCCGTTGCAGGAAGATGAAGAAGAATGGATCTGATTGCATTTCTTATCGATATTGTAAAGGAGAAGGAGGGGGGGTGGTACGTTTGACAGTAATAGCTTTCAGCAGCTCTGACAAGCCAAGAAACTTCATCCGTTCATCACACTTTTCCCTCTCTGCTGATTTTAAATGCAAACCCCTTCCTTCAAGCCTGACTGACTTCTCTCTTGATTCAGAGTAATTGGGATCCTCAGAGGCTTCCCAGAAGGAAACATTTGCTAGTTGTATCATCTCTGGGTGTTAACACTAGACAGTGGTTTGGCTTCCGTTCAGTATCTTTGGGTATCACACTGGGCACTGAGGCTGTTGAGCTGCTGAAACCCCCAAAATCCCTCAATGCGGGAAAAAGTCACAAGAGCAGCATCTCTTCTCCTGCCTAGAACATCACGCATTCCAATTATATCATGTAACAGAGATTGTTTTGCAGTCTGAAATCTGAAGAGATCAAAATAATCCTCAAATGTTTCTAATCTCTGCAAACCATGTTACAGGCATGCATGTGTTGAAATCTAAAAGCATTACGTGCACATTGCAATCACCTTGACTATGCCTTGCCATCATTACAAAAAGCCCTGAGAAGTCTAGGATTTTAATGAGCTAGTATGGATTTTATGTTCAACTTTTTGGGTTGAGAGAAAGCAGTAGCTCCTCTCAGTGGCGACTGATTCCAATAAGTCTGAAATTTTAAGGTCAAGTTGTTTCCCTTTGGATCGGATGTTTATTGTATTAAATGGACCAAAGACAAGAATCCGATCTTTAGGGTGACGTTGAGGGAAGAAAAGAATGATTTTTCTCAGGGATCTGAAATATTAGAGTTACCTTAGATATTTCAGAACTTTTTCATCAACAACTTTCAATATTCAGCTGCTTCAGCTCTTGCCTTTGTATAAAATATCAGAAGAAATATTACTTATAATATCCTCCAATTTCTGGAAAATACATTTTTTAACTAAGCGGAATGCTTTTCTCTTCACTTAACTGATTTCATATTTCAACATGGAATAGTCATGTGACTATCATTCTGTATATTTAATGGGAAGCAGCTTTGAAGTCATCACTTTGGTGTTTACCCAATAAACTCTAAAAGTCAACCCTGCCCATGCCCTGTAGGGTGTGTCTGCTTCTCAGGACTTCTTCCTTGTTTTTGGTTTTTAATTTTATTTTTATCAGCAGTCTAGTAGAATTGACTAATATTCCCTCATCACTAGGTGTTACTCTAAGTCTGAATCTTGGAAATATTTCAGAGTCAAAGAGGGATTATATAGTAAGTTACATTGTTAGGTTACAGATGAAGTGATCATACAGACAAAGTTATTTCTTTTTCTCAAAAGTGGGTATACAGAGGAAATGGTACACATGTCTACTTTCAGGAGTTTGGGGGAATGTAACTTGACTGTGGGTCAGCAATTCCCACCCCATGTGTATCTCCATGTTCCTAGCATGCTTGAACTTGGGAAAGAAGAGCTTTCAATTTGGGGTACAATAGTCACAGGCATCAATACATCAAGAGGCTGTGCCATTTTTCAGGGGAATACAAAGGAGATGAAATTTCTCATTGAAAGTAGGAGGACCTGAGACATGAAAACCCCAAACCTGTATTAGTCAGAGTTGTCCTGGAGCTTTTGGCCAAAGTGTACAAACCTTTGTATTTTATTTCCTTCTGGCTTTCTTAATCACCATGGGTTCTGATTTTTGCTTTTCTTGCCAAGTCAATTTGTCTCTCTTTTTATGTGTATTTTCTGACTAAAATGAAATCTTCTTACCTTTCTTTCCCTTCCATTTTCTAAGCACTGTTTTAATTAAGGTGGGAATATGTAGAAAAACATATCTCTTATGGAAACTATGGAAAGAGCAGATGCATAATAAAAGCCCTGAAGACACAAGTGTTCTTGCCAATAAGCTTCAGAGACTGTCAGAAAAAAAAATGACTTAAAGAAATGGATTGCTTTTATTTCCTATTTCACCTTTGATTCAAAATAGGAGACAAAGGGTTCCATTCAACAGGAAGATTTTCTCTTCTAACTGATGAGCTGGCTTTCGGAATGGAGTTTTTAATAAAAGCTTAGCAGAAATATTTGGGGAGAGGGGTAGTGAAGAGATAAGAATAGCAATTACATTTATTTTATTGTTTCTAACCATGAAAAGAAAGAGAACGTGTGTGTATATATATATATATATATATATATATATATATATATATATATATATATATATATATCTGTGTGTGCGCACGCGCGGGAATGTACAGGCTCAGTGTGAATGTATCTGAGACCTAGTGAGAGAGATGGATGGAACTGACAGCTGCAAACACATCTCTCAATAAGTGTTGACTTCTTGCTATCAATATGTTTGTGAGCTCTGATTCTAAAATGATTTCAGAACTCTGAAGGAGGCATGCTTCTCTTTGCATTATTTTCATCTCTCAATAGGCACTGTCTTCTTCACCTCATTGCTCACAAAGCTACCACATCAGCTTGTAACTCAGACCCTCTCTCTCCTGGCCTTGTTACATGCTCTATAGAGTTCTGACATTTGCAAAAACATTTGCCTTTCCATTGTCTCATGCATGATGTCCCTGTTTTCTAAGGTAAGCAAGTCTGATAAAATAAGCTAGATTATAAAGCACGACACATTGCAAGGAAGTAAGATTGATCCCAATGGCATTGCTTCAATCGACAACGCCACTTTCGTCACCTGCTAGAGCGTCACCAGAATTTCAGATGAAGGACTCTGAAATCTGTCCTCAAAAACAGCAACCCTGATGGGAAGTTGTGTTGAATTACAGCGAACGTACAACCAGGCCAAGAATGTGTCTTGACTTGCTTGGAAGTGCAATTTACTCATTTGCATATTTTGCAAGTTATTACAGAGATTTGATGATTTGTCCAAGTAAAGAGCTTAAAAATATAAAAGCTTAATGGGTTTATAGTCCATTGCACTTTCTAGCATTTCCTGTTGATATTCTCTGTATATTTTCATGCTTTTTCTTTTCACACTTGACATGATATTCCTGTACAGTAATTAAGCTCCCTTAAATATGTCCAGTAATGATTGCTATTTAACCTGATTAGCCATTGATTTGTTCATATCAATGGAATGACAACTCTGCTTTTCAAATTAAACAAATCAAGCAAGATTATGACAGTCTTAACTGACATCATTTAATTCAAAGTAGAAGACTAAGAGTAAGAATGTCCTAGGACAGTATGTTTGGCATTGCTCACTGGGAATTCATTTTTAATATCTGTTGAGTTTTACAAAATGTATGTATGTACATTTTCTTACATTAAAAAATCAGGACTCTTATGAAAAGTACCCAACTTACAAAGTATCAGTAGGGATCAGAATAAATTGTTAAAAAAAATTATATATATGTATATATATACGTATATATATATGTATACATATATATACATATATATACATATATATATGAAGGACATACCACATAGATCTATTTCATCTCAGAATATTTACCTTGGGTAAGCAGATCAGAATTTATGCTCTTTATATGTACATAATTCTTAATATAAAAAATAAGGCTAATTATTGTGCCTGAAAGCATCCCCTAACTTTTCCTCTCATTCTGAATTATCTTACAAATGTTCTTATCCCTCCACCTAGGGGAGATATCGAAACCAGATGATCTGACATTTAGTGACACACAGATTTGGTTTTCTGATCTTGTGATCGATTCTTCCCTACAACGAATTTTCAAAGAATCTTACTCTCTTCTCTAAAAATCTTTCCCGAAGCTCCTGCTCAACTTCCTCGAATCACTGATTCTTTTACCCCATCTTTTGTGAGATAAATATATTGAGATTTTTTCCCCCATAGCTGTTTTTATCTTTTCACCTTCTTCAAAATTAGAATATAAATCATTCAGAGATGATTTGATTTCACCCCAAGTTGTCCCAAATGGTCAAACATACTTTATTTTGCACAACTCTAGGGGATTTTATCCACAATGACCGCTAGAAGTACTGACCCTGGAGATGTGTTAATCATGACCTTGTAGCTGATAATCAATAGTTAGCTGAGCAAACACTGAACACATATCTGACACTAAGAAATACAGGCATTTCTTGTTTGATTGGGCTTCCCTTCTTGCACCCCACAAATGTTGTGTCTTTACAAAATGAAGGCTTGTGTTAGCCCTGCATTGAGTAAGTCTATCCAATGCTTTTTCCAACAGTATGTGCTCACCTCGTGTCTCTGGGTGACATTCCTACAATATTTCAAATGTTCTCATTACCATTATATTTGTTAGATTGATCTGCCAGGGATGTTTGACATTACTGTTGTAATTGTTTTAGGGCACCGCAAACCAGGTCCATCTAAGACAGTGAACTGAACTGATAAATGCTGTGTGTGTTTGACTGCTCCATAGAACAGCCACCCCCATTTCTCTCTCTAATCTCAGACCTTTCTCTTCCTGAAGACACAACAATAAAGAAATTAGGTCAATGAATGACCCTGCCCTGGTCTTTAAGTATTCAATTAAAAGGAGGAGTTTCATGTCTCTCACTTTAAATAAAAAATAAGAAATGATTAAACTTGAGGTAGTCGAAAAGCTAGACCTCTGGAACCAAACAATTAACCAAGTTGTGAATGCAAAGGAAACACTCTAAAGGGAAATTGAAAGTGCTACACCAATCACACTCTGGTCATCTAGTGGATAAGGTCACTGGACACAGCCCATGTACGTCCCAAGGACCAGCGCTTAAGACCTGAGACCAGGGAAAACAACTAAGATAAATGACTAAATTAAATAAATGAATGTTTCTCCCTCCTTTCTCTTCCTGCCTGCCTACTCACCTTCATTCCTGCCTGTACCTTAATTTGGAGAATAAATAAATATTGAAATCTATACATACTGGTGGATTAGCAGTTGGGTCTGCCACCTCTGGCTGGGCATAGTTCACATACATCCCAAAAAACTAGATTTGCATGCCAGGCCAGGGGAAACAACCAAGAAGAACAATTAAATAAAATAAATAAAATGCTTCTTCTTCCTCTCTCTTCCTGCCTGCCTCTGCTCATCTTCATTCCTGCCTGCACCTTTCCTTTTTAAAAAAGTGCTACTCCAGTACACGCACAAATGATAAGAAAGTGAAACAGCCTTATTACTGGTTATGAAGACAGCCTGAGTGGCCTACATAGAAAATTAAACCAGCCACAACCTTCCCTTAACCTTAAGTTTAGAACAGAGCAAGGCCCTAACTCTTCAATTCAATGAAAGCTGAAAGTGGTACATGTTTGAAACTAAAAGAGGTTGGTTCATGAGATTTAAGGGAAAAAAGAGTCTCTATAACATGAAAGTGCAAAGTGAAGAAACAAGTGCTGATGTAGAAGCTGCAGGAAGTTTTCCAGAAGATGTAGCTAAGATCACTGATGAAGTCGGCAACACTAAACAACAGATTTTCAGTGTAGATGAAGCCACCTTATATTGGAAGGTGATGCCCTCTAGAACTTCCATAGCTGGAGAGGAGAAGCCCATGTTTGGTTTCAAAGCTTCAAAGGATAGACTGACTTGTTAGAGGCATGCAGTGGTTGAGTTTAAGTGAAGACAATGCCCATTTACCATTCCAATAATCCCGGGACCCTTAAGAATCATGCTAAACTGACTGCCTGTGCTCTTATCAATGAACAACAATAGCTGGATATGTCTACTGAATATGTTAAAACTACTATTTATAACTGCTACTAAAAAGATTCCTCTCAAAATATTACTGCTCATTGATCATATCACCTGATTATCCAAGAGCTATATGATTAACACAGCATCCATTCTGCAGCCCAAGTTTCCAGAAGAAATTTTGACTATAAAATCTTATTATTTAAGAAATATACTTCATAAGGCTATATGTGCCATAGTTAGTGATTCTTCCAATGAATCTGGGCAATATAAGTTAAGAACCTTCTGGAAAGGGTTCACATTGTAGATACCATTATAAAGGAACATTCATGATTCATGGGAGGAAGTCAAAATATCAACATTAACAGGAATTAGGAAGGAGTTTTACCCAACCCCTATGGATATCTTTGAGGGGCTGAAGACTTCAGTGGAAGAAATAATTGCAGATATAATAGAAATAACTATAGAGCTAGGATTAGACTAGGAGCCTGAAAATATACCCGAATCACTGCAATCTCATGATCAAACTTGAATATATCAGGAGTTTTTTCTTATGGGCAATCTAAGAAACTGGTTTCTTGAGAAGGAATCTTCTGGGAATGTCGCCGAAATGACACAAAGAATTTAGAATATGGTATGAACTAAGCTATGAAAGAGTGGCATTTTTGAGAGAATTGATAATTTGAAAAAAAGTACTACTTTGGGTAAAATGCTATCAAATAGCATCTTATACTACAGATAATTTTTTTTTTTTGTGAAAAGAAGAGTCAAACAATTCAGGAAACTTCATTGTTGTCTTATTTCAAGAAAATGTCATAGTTGCTCCAATCTTTAGCAAACCACCTTCTCAATCAGTCAGCAGCTAAAAACATCGAGGCAAGACCACCAGTAAAAAGATGACAACCCACTGACAGCTCAGATGACAGAATTTTTAGCAATAACATATTTTTAACTAAGTTATGGACATTGCATTTTCTTGACATAATGCTATGGAACACTTTAGAGACTATAGTATAGCATAAATATAATTTTTATAAGCTTGGAAATAAAAAAAGAAAATACATGACGACTTTATTGCAATATTGGCTTTATTGTGGTAATCTGGAACTAAACTCAGTATAACTGAGGTGTTTCTGCATCATATTTTGTCATCATTTTTAAAAGCAGAAAATGAGAATAACACAATGAAGAAAATGACACCTCTGCCAATGTATCTGCTTAGGTCAACGGATTTCCATATATTTATGTCTAATTGCTCAGTCTCAAGTGGTGCAATGTTGTTGGTGAGTTGAAACAGAGAATATAGTGGCTAGATCTTCCCCTTGATCCAAGAGAGGCATCTTGAAAGTTGGCCTTCGTCATCTTGCTAGACCGTTCTTTTGTGTTACTAGCAATCCTATACTGGCTTCTTTTGTGTTGCTGCTCTTCTTATGAAACATTTAATTTCTTTCCTCATACTCCTGACAAAAACTCAATTGCTTAGAAACCTTCCTTTATTGACTTCTCTGATGCCATTTCCCTGGCCCATTCCTCAATCCTTGGATCTTCTCTTTTGTCCTTTTAGACTTTTCCTGGCTTCAATGCTTTTTGTTCCTCTCATGAGCATGTTGTTCAAGATGTATATCTCCACCAGTGTCTCTCTACACTATCTCAGACAACTCATCGAATTATTATATTTTTGATCATCACTATATGGACAATAATAGCTATGTATTCATATATTCCTGAGTCATTCTCAAGCTCCAATCCAATATTTCCAATGCCCATGATCGTGATAAATGAGATATGCTGCCATCCTCCAAAATTTAATGTGTTCAAACCAAGCCTTCCTCAGAGGATCCTTCCTTCCTTCTCTGTATTTGTTCATGTATTTCTAGTCATCTTATCACCAAGGACTGAAATCTTGAGGTTATATTTTTTAAAATTTGCTTCCATTTTTCTCCCTCCACCCCCCAAATCCAGCAGTAATCAAGGCATGCTAATAATTCATTCAAAATGACTTCTCACATCTGGCACTCTCTTTACATTTATACCAATTCCACAGTTCACGTCCTCACTACTTCACATCCAGATTTAGATGAAAATATAACAATCATTTAATGAGTACCTGTTAGGTGCCAGATTCTGCTAGCTGCATTCACAACTCAATATTTCCCTAGATATTTTTTTTCTCTTTGTAACTATCTCAATTCAACTTTTAGATTAAGATTCTTAAAATGTTACTGTAGTCATCTCTTCTTTCCCTGGCAAAATCTTTGCCAAAGGCTTATTCAAGGGCACCCAACTCACTTCTCTTCATTTAACTCTACATTTTTGCTCACTACTTTATATACTGTGATCTAGTGAAAATAGTCCATAGACTTTTCCAACCTCACATGAATGCCATGTTGAAAATTGAAAGCATTGTTCTTCCAATCAAAAGGTAGCAGCTATTTCTCCACTTTTTCTTATGGCTACCTTTGAACCATGGGATAATAAGAAACATGATTCGAGCAGATTTGAAAGTCATTTTACATAATATCTTGCCCAATCTTGTAACTGGGAACTTGAGAACCCATGTTAATGAGCCTAACTGGTAAAATGGAGGAGCAATCTAGTGGAAAATTACTGGATATGGGAAGGAGGACATCTTGAATTGCCAACCAGCAGCCAACGCTTCAGCTGCATGACAGACCCTGTCAAAATCAGCAAATCTAGTCTGGACTAGAACAATGCAGTCATCCACAAAATTATAAACTAAATAAAATAACAGTTGTTCAAAACCACATTTTTGTCAGGGTTGGCTGTATTAGAAATGCTAATCTACAGCTTGGTTTAGTTGCCTTCTTTTTCACTTTTAATTTTTATATAATTTTATTGAAGTAACATAGTATCATAGTATGATATATGTTTAAGGTGTGCACCCTCATAAATCAATATTTGTATATAATACATTAAGTTCACCATCAACAGAGCAATTCTATCCTTTGCTGTATCACTGATCCTTTTTACTTTACCACTAATTTGATTCTGTAGAGTAAAAGTCTATTTTTGTTTGATTTAGTTTGTTTGATTTCTCTATATACAACATATGAGTGAAATCATATGATGTTTGTCTTTTTCCTGACATCTCACTAAGCATAATTTTCTCTAAGTTCAAATTGCCGCCCTTTTTTTTTTTTTTTTTAAAGGAAAGGTGGAGGCAGGAATGAAGATGAGCAGAAAGCAGAAATAGGCAGGCAGGAAGAGAGAGGAGGAAAATGCATTTCATTTATTTTATTTAGCTGTGCATCTTTGCTGTCCCCACCATTTCCAGATCCTGTATATGGACTACACCTGGCGGTGCTAATGGTTAAGCTACCAGGAATCATCAACTTGCCTTCCTTTTGGTGTCCTTCCTCAAAATACTCTTCCACAATTGATGTATTCTCTCTCTCTCTCTCTCTCTCT
>RJWH01007672.1:0-28004 GCA_004363575.1 Solenodon paradoxus | reverse complement strand
GCTCAGTCGTCTGTTATGTGAAATGGGATCGTAGCACCTTTCACACTGTGTCACTTGAGGAAATGAAGGAGACCCTGAATGTAGGTACCAGCACATTAAGAGCTCAGTCATGTTCCCTCCCAGTCCATGCCTTTGGCAGCCCCATAATGCCTGGTGCTGCAGAGAGGAGATTGATGCAGAACATATGAATGAATGAGTCCATCAGTCCACAAAGCATAGAATTTGGGGGTCCTGTCTCTGCATCCCAGTTCTCTCTTTTGTCAAATGAAATGAGACATTCTGGGAACCCAGAGAGTCTTCTATTACAAATGGAAAGCTGACTCCCTTTCCAGCATCTTCTCCCCACCCCACCCAGAATCTTCTCACAGTCCTTGCTTTGATAGCTCTCTGCTCGTCTACTTTGAGCTCAATTCAGCATCTTTGTCTCTTTCTTTGGGGTGGTAGTGATGGAAGCTGGTGGTGGATCTTCATTTTCCTCCTAACAACTAACCTGGTGTTGGACTGTGAGGATGATTATGTTCCTCTAAACCAACAAAGTAATTGAATCCAGAGAATGAGGCAGACATGTCCAAGAGGCCTCAGAGTGACGTATTAGGGTAACTTACTGACAGGGGTCCTCAATACCAGAGCCGGTGGACAGGACTTCAGTCAGCCAAGATCCACAGATACCCCTGGAGCCCTGGAGCCCTGGAGCCTTCCCTGGTAGTTTCCTTACTAGCGATTTAGGTCAAAGAACTGACATCAATGCCCTGGAGCTATGACACAGGCATCTTTGTCTGGAAGATTTATTGGTTTGTTTACATTCTAGGAGTGCAGGGATGCCTGGGTCAAAACCATCCAGGGAATTACTTTTTGATTATGTGCAATTAGCAGTAACTAGAGGGCAATCTGCGGTCACAGACATAAGACAGTGTCATCCACGAGGAATCTCTTTAATTCAGTAAAGACCTGTCTGGGCCTTGTGTTCCCTTTGTGTTGCCTCATGGGAACAGCGCTGCATTCTTGGGACAGGTGGACTTTGGATCCATGGATCTGAGTGTGACTACTGACTGCCACTCATGAGTAGCTGAGTTTGGGATAGTCATTCGCTTATGGTAGAATGTCTGTAACCTCTCAGAGTCCGAGTGTCCCGCCTCTCAGAGGGGCATAGTAGCACATCAGGCCACTATGAGAATGGGACACAGAACTATGTAGCCGTCGTGCACAATGCTTGACCTTAACCCAGCATTAGGGTCTTCACCACCTGGCCCTCCCGCCTGCCTTCCTCCAAGCCTCCCGCCAACCCCCCAGCGTCTGCCCACTCCCAGGTCTCCCCAGCCACTGGCACCCTGTGTCTCTCACAGCATCCCCCACCCTCGGTGCCCTGCACTCTTCCTCCTCCGTCCAGTCACCGGGCAAATCCCACATTAGGTGAACAGAGCCTTTTCTGGCCCCTCAGCTTGGATCCGGTCATTTGGCTGGACTCTGAGTCTCCCCGGGGACATTTGACTGACCCTCCAGGGAGCACGTGCTGCTGCCGAGCATCTCTGCTCCATATTGCAGTGGTGGCTTATGCTCCTGGACCGCCAAGGGGACTAAGGAGGACCAGAGGGAGGAGTCCCATTTGCGCATTTCCATGATGTAAGTGACCCCAAAAGCTGTGTGGAACTAGGTAGGTCATGCACGCAAACATGAATAAATAAAATTCCAGTCATGAGTTCTAGTTCTAGCCCCACGATGGTCTGAGCCAACACAAATGTATCTTCCACAACACACATGTAGACATGCAGGAAAAATCCAGTTTTTAAGATATTTAATGCAAAACCAAACTCTAAAGAAAAGGAAACTCTAGGTGCCAGGTGCCCAGAATGAGAAAGGCCTGGAAACAAGATGTCTGTGTAAAGCCAGGACCCGGGAGTAGCCCCCTCTCCAGGAAAGGTCTGGAAAACTCTACCTGCCCACCATGGAACTGGGTCTCTCCTGGTGGCTCTAAGGTGGGTTAGGGTGTGCACACATGTGGACATGTGCTCCTCTTGTTTGACTAAAATCCCCTGAGGCCTACTGTCCCCCAGCTGAACACAGGGCATCTGGAAACCCAGAGTCACACTCCCTTCCCTCCATGCAGGAGGCGGGAGACCCTGGGGGACATATTCACCACTGTTCTGACTTTTTCCCCTTTGTGTTGTTTCACCCTGTGGCAACCTCGTAAGGGGGAGGATATCTCAAGGAAGTTAACTAGCTCCACAGGTCGAGGACAGAACCAGCTTTTGATTGCAGGCATTGAGCCCTGAGCCCGTGAGTTTAAATGCTGTGCTCCATAACCCCATGCCACATCGTGAGTGTGCCAAATATCTGTTGATGGAAGCCTGATGAGTGTCCAGGAAGAGCTCACAGAGCATCTCAGAATGCTGTGGTCAGGTCCAGGTTGGGCAGCACTGACAGGCAAGTGATGTGTGTCCAGTCCAACTCTCTTCAGAGAGCACGGTCTCTAAGTGAAATGAGCCCCCCTCACCCGCAGGTGCTCAAGAGACGGTTCTGTCTCGGATGATTGCATCGGCCCCATTTCCTGCTCCATTTTTCTCCCCGCTGCGCATCTGGCTCTAATTCCCTCCCCGGGTCCCATTTGGTGGCTGTCACTTATGTTCTAGAATGCACCATTAGGCATCTGATGTATGGTGTGCTTGCTGGGTGGCCACGCTGGTGCTCCCGGCCATTGGAGGAGTGAGAAGGACTCCGCCGCCTGCTGGGAGCACTGTCTGGCAACGGTGGCAGCTACGCAGTCCCCTGGGCTCTGCGGGCCCAGCTACAGAGCGCGGCTGTCCCTCCTCCTCACAGACTCCACTCACCCCAGGGACAGAGCCCTGGAGTGGGCGGGCGGGCTGGCTAGCACACCTGTCACCACACATGGCTCCAATATCTGTTTGCTCACAGGGCGCTCATGGGTTACACGCTCATGATATGCCAGGAACCAGAGCTGGAGAGATGAAGAGAGGGCCTTCTGGCCCGTGGGGATTCTGTGTGTGACGCTGGGCCTGGCTGGGACTGGCTCAGGGTCTGAGGTGGGCTCGCAGCTGCAGCTGTGTGGATCTAGAGCCACAGGGGTTCCAAGGGGAGACTGTCCTGGCCATGTGGACACACAGATCTCTGGCCTCATCCTCCTCCTTAAATTTTCTTGATATCCCTCTAGAAACGTGAAATCAGCTGTCCTGGTGTTCGAGACAGCTTCACATCCGTGTCTCTTCCCCCTCGATCCTGCCTTTACTCGGGCTTCTCTCCCTTGTAAATAGCAATATGAGCAAGGCGGCTATATGCCAGGCACTCACGCCCATGTCACCCTCTCAACAGCCCTAGGAGGGGTGTCCTACCTCCACTTGCAGAAACCAAGGCTCGCAGAGGTCAAGCGCCGTGCTCGGGGTCTTTGCAGCTGATAAGCCAGGGCAGGTGGGTATGAGGCTGGACACTCGGGCCGTCAAGGACACAGACTGCTTTCCAAAAGTGGGACTCCCCACCCAGACCAGAGTGCTCCTTTCAGCCCGCCCGTCCCGCCAGCCTCAGAGGCCTTCCTGGACACCCTGGCATCCATCCTGCCTCCGCCCCAGCATCTCCCACTGAGAGGAGCAACAGTTCCTAGTTCTGGAGAATTCAGACTCCCAGGAGTTAAGCTAAGCTAAGCCCGCTCCCTTGGGAGGAAAAGTGTAAGGATCCTGACTGAGGGGTGTACTGGTCTCCTATTCTTGGCATGTCCTCCTAGATCCTAGGTTTTTGGGGTGTGGGAGTTGCAGGGAACGTGCAATACTTCTACTGGCAGGGAGCTCGCTGTCTGCTAAATAGCCCGATTCTTCTCTGTTCAGTAATTAGGTCTTATTCCGAAATACTTCAAACACATACAAAGTGAACAGAATAATTTAATGAACCTCATGTGTCCATCATCCAGATCCAACAATATTAGCATTTGATATTCCTGTTCCCTCTGTCCCTCTTCTCACCCCTCTCTCATGGAGGAGTGATGATTTATTTACGCTCTCCTTTTAGTTGTGAAATTTATGTACCTTGAAATGCACAGATCTTACCTGTATCATTTTGACAAATGGATACATCTGTGCAATCCATACCCTGATGACATAGAATATGTCCATCTTCCCAGAGACCGTTTTTTGGGGTTTTTTTTTTTGTCGAAAGAAACACTTTATTTTTATTTAGTTGTTCACAATGGTTGTGCCCCTTGACCCCAGGTCTTGAACCTGGGACCTTGGGAATGTATGTGGAACTGCGCCCACGGACTGCTGGGCCACCAAGGAGCACCCACCCCAGTTACTTTTTGTTGCGTATTTTCATTGTTCCATTCTTTCCAACGCATATCCTAGGACTGTTCTCCATGGCAGCACAGAATAAGTCCATTCTCTCTTCCAAACGATATCCCTTCAAATATTTACAGATAGCATATGTGATCCTCTCTAACTCTGCTCTTTTCCATTCTAAATACCCGAGTTCCTCAGACATTTTTCGGTTTTAGAAGCCAGGGAGCTGGCTGCTGACATTATTAAAAGAGGCTTGCTTTCCTCTTTACCACATCTCTTCCCAGCCCCTCCAAATGCCAGCCATGAGGACAGGAAAATCTTTGCTGCGGCTCCTCCTTTGAAGAAATTCAGCTTGCTGGGATGAAGCCACAGGGATGCGCTCATCTCCTGCAGAGCACATTGTTTCACTCATTCTCTTTTCATTGAATCTGTCGACAAACTTCTGTTGAGCGGCTATGCTAAGTTAGACCCTGCATAGAGCCCTGGGATAAATAAGCAGACAGTCTGAGAAACTGCAGACACCATCTGGGGACTTGACGAAGGGCCGGCAAGCACCTGCACGCATTCGCAGAGTCGGTGTTTTTCAGTTGCCAGCTGCCTCCTGAGAGCAGGGTGGTATGGGGCGCGGGTGGCTGTGCGCTCACCGGCACAGAACCGGCATGCAGCAGGCATGCAGTCTCAGTCTCCCCTCTGCAGAGATCGGCACTGGTATCAGGACCGCCAGAATCATTCGCCCCACAAATGCTTGCCTCCCTAGTTCCCCCGAAGAACAGACTGGTGACAGAGATGGAGGCACAGCAAAGTCTACCAAGAAGCTGATGCTTGAGCCTCCAAACAGAAGAGCACTTGGAACTCACTGGGGTCAGCACGCCATTGTTTCACTGATCTCCACAGTGTTGCTGGGAGCAGCCGGGGCCCGTCCCCTTGACACATGAGAAAACAGAGTCACAGAAGCAGCTGGAGCCTGGCCTCCCTTCCCAGGCGACCCTGAGAGCTACGATGACCCGCTTCGTCAATGGGATCAGAGGGTGGAGAAAACCAGTGACCAGCCCAGCTTCACATGGCTCGGGACAGGGGAACGGGGTGCATCCACATGTGAAATTGTCCGGTGAAAAGGCCTGTGAATGTTAGCTGCTCTTGCCTGTAATTCCCCCTCCAGGATGTCTCTGCAAGTACCTCACCCTCTCTGAACGCCAGCCTCCTCACTGCACGTGGGACGGTGGTGTCTACTGTGAAGCTCACTGTAAGAGCAGGTAGCTCGCCCACTTTCACCATGAAGGTCCACTACTGTCTCCACCTGACTTTCTGGAGCAGGGCCTGGACCAGGAGGAAGCAAGTCAGACATCTGGGGCACAAAATTGAAGGACGCTGTCATGCTGAGGTCAGTGCCAGAGAAGCCCCAGAAGTGAGGCCCCCCTGCAGCCCCACACCCTGGACTTCCCCCTGCCGCATTCTAGCCCAGGCCCTGATTCGGAGGTGAGGAGTGGGGCTGCGGGGTGGGGAGTGGAGAGGCAGGAAGGGCAGCCGCAGGCCATGCTGGTGAAGAAGCAGCCAGGTCAACAGGAGCAGCGGGCTGGGGCAAATCCCACACAGGTGGACCTTGCTTCGCCTAACTGTCCCTCGCGAGCTGCATTCTGTACATTCATCTCCTTGATGGTCTGAAGCTGTCTTATCTCCATTTCTGCCCCAGCAGCTTATGAACTACCTGGGGTGCCATGCGTGTCTTATTTATCTTTCCATGCCCAGGACCTGGCAGAGTAGTCGACATGCAGTAGTTGCTCATCAGGGGTTGGATGAACTAAAGAACGCTCTGTCTTTCATTCTGAAAGCCCCTAATCACCTTAGGCCCTTTGATACTTACATCATAAGTCAAGGAACTGTGGTACCACGAACATTACAGTCACCTGGGTGTCTAGTCTGCCAGTCTGAGACAGGAAGACGTAAGGATATTCAATAAATATCAGCCCAACTTTAAAAGCTAGTGAATGGCAGACTCATCATTGGACTCCAACGCTTATGCTCGCGTTTCCCTAGTGCTGGGGTCGAGTCTAAGCAATCTGTTGAAATAGGCAGCTGGACCCCTCTTCGCCACCAAATGGTGCCGCCCGCCTTGCCCTGTGGCGCCTGCTCGACTTCCCCTGCTCTCAGGCATTGCCTCTTACTCCAAAAACAAGGAACTACATCCTTCTGGCACAAGGATAGCAAATGGGACCTTCCTTGACATCAGCCTCATAATGGCAGCCAGAACGCTGGGCTGAAAAAAAGAGACCCAGAGAGAAAGGACATCCATCAGCGATGTCTGCTGTGAACCCAGGAAGGAAAGTGGCATCCGGACACTGTGTATCTGCCAGCCACGCCTGAGTTCCCTGCTCAGAACAATCAGATGAAACTACCAAACCCCTCTGTACTTGTGACTCTGTGATGACTTCGAACATGCTTTGCTACTAAAATGACACACCCTTCAACCAACAAGGACAGCCAGAGAAAGAAGGAGAAGGCAGCGACATTCCCTGAGCCGTTCTTAGAAAAGCTGTTTTAAGTAGATTTTATGAGATCAATAATATGGTATGAGGGTTTTAGTGCCATGTGGATGGTTACCTCTTTGACCTTTTCTTGATCAGCTCTTAGAACCAACATACCTTGGGGTTGTTTTCAACCCTGGCATTAATTGGAACATCTGCTTTTCCTCTGTAAACATCATAAACCATCATTTGGTTTTCACTGATGCATTGTTTTCAATGTACCCCCGTAGAATAATGCAGGAACACCATGGAACACATTTCTAAGCCCCCACCACTCCCCTCCCCTGTTCCACACCTGCTCAAAAGGAGGGCAATTCCCAACAGGTGTGCCTTGAGGCAGGTGCGAGGAGTGACAGGTATCTCATCTCAGGGTCGACCATCCTTACAGAGGAAAGGTGAGGTCCACTCAAGCTGCTGGGGAAGGTGCTGAGAACATGGGGGAAAGGCCAAGTTCAGCTGAGCAGACATGTCCAGCCAGGGTGATACAGACTTCTGATACAGGAATACCCAAGGAAGTTTCCAGAAGGCATCTGGACACAGCTACAGGAAAGCCAAGCACACACCGATACCTGTAAGTCCGTGACACGTGGGCACAGGGCTGTCGTCACAGGATGAGACAAGCCACTCTACAAAGAACAGGGGCCACACGCATCCTGTAATCTCAAATTTCTGAACTCTGGCACAGAATCCCTACTGAAAATTATATTAGCTTGTTTTATTAAGTGAGTACCCTCTGCCAGGCATTCCATGTCCATTTTCTCTTGAGTAATCTGCTGTGAGTAAGATGCACCCCAGAACAGCTGTCTGTGGCAGGACTCAGGTCACATTGGGATCTGGGCCGCCGACCCCACTGCAGCCGCCTCCAGTCAGCCTGGCCTGAGACCTGGGACCTGGGACCTGGGACAGGCGTGTCCTGGGAGGGCCACGGCAGCAGGCAGCAGGGGCCACAGAGCTAGGGAGGTGGTAACGGGACTGTGCTTGTGGTCGCCGTTTTCCTTTACCTTTACCCTCCTCAAAGGCAGAGCCCCTCCTGAGCTCTGCTCCCCACCTCTGGTATAGCTTGGGGGTGCTCTTTGCAGTCACCCTCGTCACATTAGACATGTTCTTTCCATTGAATCCACCGGCCTCGGCCCTGTGTTCCTGGGTTTGGCTCCGTGACTGTCGGCTATGGGTCAGAGAGGCAGCTCGCGGGGGTGGGGGTGTCCCTGAGACTGACAGCTGTGTCCTCGGAGAGAACCCGGTGCTGCACTCTGGCTCTGTCACCCTTGAAGGGCAGCGTCCAGCTCACCAGTGTGCAGCGTGTCTGCACAGAGCAGGGAATTGACCAAGATCACCTGCCGGCAAAGCCTGTTTGTCCACAAACCCCGCCTGCCTCTGAGCTGTCTGCGGGGGAGTCCGGTTCTGGGAGTGGAAGAGAGCAGGAATGCTGAGCAGCAGCCAGAAGCCCAGCCTGTGGCCTCTGACCTTCCTGATAGCTAAGACCAGGAATCGTCCCAACCTGCTAAATGCCACTGCATCACTGCCCCTGTCCCTAGGGAGGATTCTGCAATAGCCCCACTCAGACACCCCACATCTCTGCCCACCAGGCAGCTGCCTTCTGTGAAGACTGTCACCTTCCCCACTGGGTGGTTCCTAAAGGATTGACTCATCTCTGTATCCCTGCCACCTGGGGCGGGATACAGAGATGCCTAGAACACGAGAGGTTACAGGTGTTCACCAGGTGAATGAGTGGCTGAGCCCTGAGCACGGTCTCAGAAGGAACATCTCAGATCCAATTTCCAGGGCCAGATAATGTCCCCATCCTCCCCGCTGCTGCAGGGCTTGGATGTGGCACGGACCTCACCCCAGAATGCTCCCTGTCTGGGCTGGGGATTCCTTTTTTCTACAACATGCTCTCAGACCCATTTTGCCCTTTTGATCTTTACAACAACTCCACTGGAAGGTTCTCTTGCCAGCATTTCCAAGATGAGGTTGAGACCCAAAGAGATGAAATGACTTTCCAAAACAAGCGCAGCACCAGCACTGGAGGCGGGAGCTGCCTGGTTCCCAGTTTCACCTTAGATTTTTTGCTTTCAGCCAGACGCCTCCTTCTAAGTGGCTACTAAGTGCCAGGTGTGGGACCAGGCAGTGAGAATGCAGCATGAAAATGACACATGCCCACGGGAAACAGACAGTCAAGGGTCTCAACAGGAAAAGCAACTGAACTGTAGTTGGGACCCATGTGAAACATCCATCCAGTTCAGGTTCCACCAGCCAAGTTGCAATCAAACTTGAAACATTTTCTACTTCAGACCTCAAGTCAGGCCCAAGTTAGGGTTCTCACCAGAGGTGTGGGGAGGCTCACCGACAGAGGGCTGGCAAACCCAGGTGGGCCACCGCAGCACCTTCGGGCCGCCCTCGGCCTCTGTGAGCCATCCAAGAGTGCATCTGCCCAAACAAGGTTTGACTGAAGGAAAGCAGAGTTACATGCCACTCCTCTTCATACTGTTTTCCCAGCTGACAGATTTGCAGGCACTCTTATCTTCTGCATGGTGCTCACACATCTCCTCCTGCAGAGTCTGAAGTTCTCTGGATTGCTGCCCAGCAGAAGAGACTCCAGCTGTGCTTCAGGCTTAGAGGGAGGAGACTGGAAGGCCTTGGAGTGATCAGGCATAGGAAATGTCACGGTCCAGCAGGCAAGTGTGGAGGAGAGCGTGTCTCACCACATCAGAGGTTCAGATAAAGTTAACCCTTCTTCTATCAAGCCATGCCGATACAGGGGAAAGTCAGCCAAGCTACTCTAGAAGCAGGACCTTGGACAAGATATTTAATCTGGCAGTGCCTCAGTTTTCTCTTCTGATTATTGGGAAGAACACCTACACTCAAGGGGCTTATGAGCTTTAAAAGGTAGGATGAGTATGCAGTCATCAGCACTGTGTGCAGCGAATGCTCCCTGATGGTCCATTCATCTTCCCCCTGGAAAAACAGCCTCTAAGGAAAATAGAATTAATGATGGCCCTAAAGAGACAATGGCCTCCTGGTTGGGAAGAGGGGACAAATGATTATAAAGGAGCCATGTTCTCTTCATCTCTTTCATTCCCAGGGACAGCACATGCTACATGATTTCTTGGTCTGTTGTTGAAATTGCCTTTTAATCTCACTGTGGGAATAAGTCCAGTCATGCAACAGTCTTTGGAAAATACTGTGGGGGTTTTCAGGTCACTCAAAGAACCCAGGGCAGAGTTAGGCGAGTGAGCAAGCAGAGGTTTAATCAGAGGGTAAAGGGATGGAGCTGACCAAGGGAGGTCCAACCTCCGTGGGTTCAGGGTCGCTCCACATACCAGACAGGTGCATCAAGTAAGCAAGTTGGGGGTCCATTAGTGGGGAGCAGAGAGAGAGAGGATGGATCCAGTCAAGGGAAGCCGAGACCCCCATTAGTAGGGAACAGAGGGAGAGAGAGGATGGAGCCAGCCGGGAGGCTAAACCCCATTAGCGCAGAGCCTGACTTGAGGCCTTGCCAGTGGCCTGAGTTTTTAAGGGAAAATCCCACATGATGAGGAAGGGGGCTGGAGAGAGGAGTCTGCAGACCAGGTTTCAGGTCCTGATTGGCCAAGGTGACATTGTCCATTGAAGTTATTGGTGGTCTTCTTCAACTGATGTCATTCTTTTGTTTCTTGGTGAAGGGTCTGTGCTGGGCACATACTACATGTCTCACATGTCGAACTCGTCCATCAGCTTTCCTTATCGATCCAGATGCATCCACAGCTGGGTGCTGGAGCCAGAGGCAATTCACTGTCCTGATAGTTAAACTTTAATCCCTGGTCTAAGGCTTGCTCTCGTGGAGGTTCTGACACATACTAGATGGTCAAAAAGTCCTGTTGCACTAGCAGACCAACCGGCGACCATATTTTTTAAGAGACAGCCCTTCCCCTCAAAGAGACACCTGTCTCCGACAGCCTCCTTCTGCACACACATCCTTCTGCGCTGTCTAATTTTCAGACATGTTGATTATCACTCCAGAAAACAAAAGGCAGATTCATTTCATTTACTGGAATCCTGGTAACCCATTTGACAGACTTTATTACTTCCCAATTGAATGAATGTGTTTGAGGCATTGGAAAGAATAAACACAAAACAAATGAAACTAATTGGTTGGTGCTAACATGCATGTTATTTTGAAAACAGCCTAATGAGAAATTTCAGTAAGTCATGGAGAGGAAAGCTCAGTCAAATGGGATATAGGGGGAGCTGAGTTTTATAGGCATTTTGGAGCAGTTCATTTCATTCAAGTGTAATAAGCAAGAGGAGACAAGAAGCCCATTGCCTGGGAGAAGCCCTAAAGGTCAGGATTAATGAATGGGGTAGAAGCTTGAAGCCTGCAGGCCCAGTTGTGCACTGGTAGGTGGATATTTCAATAGTCCTTAGGGAAGCTTATACATAATTTATTTTCTTAAGTACATACATGGTGTAGAAATTCTGTTTGCACTATTAATTGAACCAGAAAACTGTCTTCATAGGTGTCAGCCATTCCTCTGCATTGCCAGCAAGGGCTCCACTTTGCATTTCCCAAACTCTATCAGATAGTCAGCCTGGGTGCTGGCACTGGGGCCAGCACAGTAGCCAATCCTACTGTTCTTCCTGGATGCGGTGCCCCAAGAAGGGAAGCCTCGCCATCATCTCCAGCCTCTGGCATGGGCAAACTGAAGGTTTTAGAGGAAGAGCAGAGGTCCAAGCCATCAAGTGCAAGTCAGAGCTCAGGTCTGCCCTCGAACAAGCTGTGTGACCTGGGGCAGATCGCATCACCCCCCTGGGCTTAGGCTCCCATGTGAAAGATGAGAGCTTTGGGCAAGAATATTTTTGGTGTCCGGCACTTTTTCAGGGCGCCACTGACTCTGAGACCACCTCTCCTTCTCCCAGGTGGAAGAGCACTGTGTTAGCAGAGCACTAGTCTCACCAGTTTGCCAAACATTGAGCAGCTGTAGGGAACAGGATGTGTGTGAGCTGTGAGTAGGAGGGACAAGAGACAAAAGTACAGGCTTTGGAATTAGGCTAAGATGGTGTTCACCCTGGCTTCTCCACCTGTCAGCTCCATGACCTAGCTTGCCTCTCTGGACCTCAGTTTCCTCATCTGTAAAATGGGGGAGATAATACCAAGTTCACAGGCTAATGCAAAAATGAGTGATGGCAGATACAAAATGACTTGCACCCGTGGGCATCCAGGCAGGGCAACAAAGCCAGTCCGTGACTTCAGAGCTCATCGAAGAGCTCATCCCCACATCGAGGCTGGATTTAGAATGTGCCAACTTTAGGATGACAGAGCCTGTCTGCTGTGTCCATGGCTGGTTACAGTTCAGTTGTTAGAATCAAATGTAGATTTTCAAAACGAGCTGAATGCACCGAAGCCTCTCCTTTCCTGCAGAATTCCATGCCCCAGAAATCTCAGTGGCTGCCCCAGGCTTCCAAAAAGAAGCTTCACATTGTTAAGGAAGAAGCAATTAGAGGCACACAATGGTTTTTATTCCCTTGACTACTTCAAGATGAGCTTGGTATCCTGGGAGCAGAAGCAGAGAAGAACAGGATAGCCTCAAGCCCCCATTCTTCAATTCACCTCTGAACCCCCATTCTCAAATAAAAGTATCTACCTTCTGTTGAAAAAGAACTGCCCCCTACTAGAAAATGTCTTAATATGTCCTCTCCCAACAAATCCACTTGCATTCTCTCATTTAGATGCTGCCAGCATATGGCTGCCCTGTGGTTCCGGCAACTGAAGTAGTTAAGGTGCAGGCCACATGGAAAACCCACGACCTGGGTTCAAGACCAGGGGCCAGTGATAGAAACAGAAAAAGAAAATGATTATCCTGCCCAGGTTGCAGATGAGGAAACTGGAATTGAGAAAGTCAATGCAATGTTCAGGGCCACAGGCTTGAGAAATACCGCGCTGCCTTAATCCCCATTTTGCTGGCTTCAAATCCCATTATAGCTTCCATGTAACATCCATGGTAGTGAGACCTCACCCAAGAGTTCCAGCTCTGCTTCCTACCTCTTCCATAGGCATCATCTTTTCAACTGGCAAATGGGGATGTGACAATCAGGATAGCTGGGACCATAAGAAGAAAGTGCCAACGCCTATGCAGATGACGAGCAGGGGCCAGCCAGCAGAGGTTCAAGGGCTGTGCGTTTCCTTCCCTCCAGTGTCACGGGGTGAGAAAGTTGATGCTGCGTGTAGACAGCCTCTGTGATGCAACTGTTAACTGTGCCGATGACGATCAAGGGGTCCGTGTTTATGACCAGATCCCCCCACCACCTGGACATCCAGGTTTAAAGCACTTGCCTTTCATTCTTACACCCTGACCCAACTGAAGGCAATTCTAGACTCTTGGCAACCCTGCAGATGTAGCCCCGTCATCCACAACAGGGCTGTCAATGCTGCCGGAGAGAGAGAAATGCTGGGGAACGGCAGCTCTGGAGAAGCAGCCAGCTCAGCCCGCAGTCTGGACTTACATAAATTGTGTTTTCTGGCTGGGGGCGATCAGGTGTGCCTTGGAAGCGTGAGTTACACTTACACATTATTAGGCCCCGAAATGGGGAAAGAGAGTTGCATCTTGTCCCAAGTTTGGAACAAAATCACACTGTGCATAAATAGCTCTCAGGCCCTTGATGTTGAACAGAGAGGAAAATAATCCTCTCAGAAAAGCCAGGCAAGAGCAGTGGGCAGATGGGGAGGCCGGCTGGGCATGCAGCCACCACGTGCTGTCCACTGTGCTGAGTCCCTCATGCTCCCACCAAGGTAACTGGTCTTTGTTCCCGAAAAGACTATCCCCTCTAATACCTTCATGGAGAAGCAAGCGAAAATGCTCAGATACAATTAATTAGGAAGCTGAGATGGCCACTTCAGAGAAAGAGAGGGCCAGGGGAGCTGGACACAACGTCAGCTGAGCTCCAGCCAAGACCAGGCAAGGCAGCCAGCACCAGAGGGCGCCTCCCAGAGGTTGGCAAGGGGGATGGCATTTAAGCCCAGACCTGATCTAGTTGGCCAGGAAAGGGTGAGCGGGGGACATTCCAGGCAGAAGAAATGGCTTATGGAGAGGTCCTCTGGCGCGGGTAGAAGGAGACCCTGTTTCAGATTCCAGGAGCTGAAGAGGCCGGTGTTGGAAGCGTGGGAGAGAAGGGAGAAAGGGAGACAGAGCAGAACCTGTCAGGGTCCCACGAGGACGTGAACTCTACCCTCAGTGCACCGGGGCACCCAGAAGGGTTTGGGGCCTCTTGCTGATGATCCTGACTTGATGAAGAACTTGCCTCTCAGACATGGCCGTGGTCACCTTCCAGCCCCTCGCCCTGCCACTCTGGTTGATCATCCCTCACCACGTTATGACCTGTGTCGGCTCACACCAGGCACGTTTGTACACTTGCCCAGCCCCTGCCCCCAGGAGGAAGGGGCAGGAGAGATGAGATTGTCACCCATGGTACCTGCAGGAGCCACCACCTGGGTGTGAGGTGAGCGCCTGACTGGTGAGGGTTCAGTCAGGATGTGCGTGCATCTCCATGGCTTCCCCAGCCACACCTGACTTCTCCCTCCCCAGAGTGCAAGACGGCCACTCAACACTCCCATTGTGCTGCCCAGTGTGGGCAGTCAGTGACCAGATGCAGGTAAAAGCCCCCTAGGCCCCCCAGCTCCTCGTGTCCATGGGGAGCTGGAGGGAGAACCAGCTGAATGAGCAGCGCCCCAGGTAGACACTTCCTTGAGCATAACTTCGGGCAAGTCACTCACTGTCTCCCAGGTCTCTGTCTCCTTACCGGTAAGGTCAGGTGGGTGGACAAGATGATTCCATGACCCCTTCAGTTCTCAGCCCTCATCCTCGTCCCCAATGCTCAGGCACAGTCAATGCCATCATCAACACCACACAGCCTGTTTGTGACAGGGCTGGGATCACAGGCGACTCCAGTAGTAGACACCACATTCTAACACCAGTCCAATACTTTGAAGTTCACGTACCAAGGTGGGTGGGGCAGGGGAGCTGGAATTCTCAGTAATCTGGTGCTAAACTGAAATGTTCTTCTACTTAACAAATCTCTTCTGGGCAGGGTTAGCTGGGCAGGTTAATATTATAAACAATTTTGGAGCTAGAGGTGTTATTTAGTATGTCTACAAAATAAAGCCCTTTTGGAGCACCCCAGAAGTCATTCCAGATGTGTTCCACCCCTCACCATTGATGTGCTAAGCATAAAGTACTCTTATCTTTTCATTACAGTGATCCCCAAAGCACACCTCTAGAGGACAATTTCATTAGCCAAGTTCAGTCGCCCTATGCAATAGTTATGATAAAGCACAGTTCTTTGCAAAATCACATGCCAGCTGTCCTCCCCCATTGTGTAGCTGAGAGAGAAGGGCTCGGTTAACCTGAGATAGAACAGCTGGCCTGAGGCTCAGAGCCATTTTGTAGAGGAGAGAACAATATGGAATCTGGTATTTTGCTGGTCCTGAAGGCAGGCAGTAGAGTTTATCCTTCTTCGCAATCCCCATAATCCTGGCACATAGTAGGAGCATATGCATATGAACATGAATTGACCTGATGAAAAAAAAAAAAAAAAAAACAAGGCCAAGAGGAAAAGAATATGCCTGGAAGAGTCCCAGGGTCCCAAGTCCAGGATATTAGCCCAGGAATAACACATGTGCTAATATCGGACAGCAATGGATTTAAACCCAAGCATCTCGATGTAATAGCTGTGTGACCTTAGACTAGTCACTTAACCTCTCTGGTCCCTGGTTTCCTCCTCTGCACAATGGAGCAGCAATCCCAGCCATCTAGGTACAAGAGTGAAATGAGACATCATGTGTCTAGCACGGGGCCTGGCACGTGCTGGAGGCCTTTCTCCCTTCTATCAAGCCATCCAGATCTGCATGCAAAGGCAGCCTCCAGCAGCTCTCCCAGTGCTTATTATCCCTGCCCTGAAGGATGGAAAACCAAAGAGCCTCCCTGGGCCTCATGCTGTGAGAGGGGACGGTGCAGCGAAGGACGGTCAAGGAGGCCGCAGGGGCCCAAATCTTAGAAGCTGCAGGACTCCAATACAGTTGGCCTGGCTCCCTTCCAGCCAATTTTCCCACATGTAATTTGGCTTTAGCTTGAGATTCCAAAGCAGTTATGTAATCATAATAACCCTATAATTCGGAGAAAGCTTTTATAACTTTCAAAGCACTCTTGCATGTATTGCCTCAGTTCATCGTCTTAATAACCTTCAGAGGTAGCTAAAGTAGGGACCGCAGCCCCCACTTAAGAGATGGAGAAACTGAGGCTTGGCAGGTTGGTTTGGCTCACCCAAAGTCACACAGCTCAGTGGTGGCAGCACCCCACTTGAACAAAGATCTCTGCACGCCTGCCCTGGAGTTTTCCACCCCTCACAGTGTGTCTTTGTAACTGTGCATTCGTCAAGCCAAAGTGGGCTGAGCACCCAGTGTGAGCTGGGCGATGCGCAAGTGCTGCTGGGATTCAGACAGGAAAGGCAGAGTCAAGGTCGCGAGATGCAGGACCAAGTCTTCTGTATCATGTCATAGGTGTGTTGTAGAGAGAGAGCAAGGGGAACGGTGAGGAGGATTGTGATCTCACTTGGGTCTGGGGGCTCAGGAAGGCTTCCTAGAGGGGGTATCAACCCTAGAGGGTATCAATCCTGTCTTGGAGGACAAGAGGCTGCTCAGGCAGAAGAGGAATGAGAGGGGTTACAGGCGGCAGAAGTAGCTGATAAAAAGTCCCAAGTGTGTGAGCCAGCAGGCATGTCAAGGTACTGCAAGTTATTTCACCTGGCTCCACTCTCACTGAGTCATTCAACATGCATTTCTGGATCACTCCCAGGTGCCAGGTGCAGCGCTAGCTACTAGGGACTGATGACTCCATGAACAAGCAGATAGAGTCCCTGAACTCATGGAACTGACTTCCAGTGGATTCCTATGGAGTTGGATGGGAAGCAGGGGAAGGAATAGGCAGGGAGCCTTATAGGTGACTGAGTAGAGAGGATCTGGAGTCTAACCCCAGGGGTTGGGGGGTTGGGGTAGGGAGCTCTGAAGAATTTTAAGCACAGGATTAACAAGATCAGGTTCACATTTCAGAAAGAATGTGCTGCAGTTTACTTAGAGGAGGGGCTGTAGAAGGTTGTCTGGAATCTGAGAGCCCAGTTAGGAAACTGCAGCAGCCGAGGCAAGAAATGGCCGGGTCCTAAGTTATCACATTGCCAAAGAGAAAAGGCTAAATGCAAGTCAGATGTGGAGACAGTGTTGGCAGGCCTTGCTAGTTAACCGGACATGGAGGTGAGGAGGAGGAAGAGTGGGTCGCCACTCTGAAGGTCTGACTTGAGAGCCCCGGCAGGTGGCAATGCTCTTCCCCAGGACAAGAGTGTGGGAGCATTACCCAGTGGGCAAGGATATACTGAGTGTCAGGAACTAGGGGGCTCCCAAGGTTACACTTCTCAGGCAGTGGGGTCTGTGTGTCTAGAGCCCAGGAGAGAGATCGGGGCCAGAAGTGCCAGTTGGAGGGTTAGGGGCTTGCAGATGATATTTAACAGGTGAAAGTGTCCAGGACCACCCGAGGGCAGTGTACAGAGGGAAAAGAGACCACGTTTCCTTCCCACAAGCCCCAAAGTTGTCCGAATGTGTTCCCTGATGTCAGAATTCCATGCAGCAAAAGTCAGATCATTAGAATGAGGATGCATTGGTCCCTAAGAGGGCTTGATTGGGAGGGCCAATGGAGGCTCTGGTCTGCTATTGGATTTCTGGGCTCTTGCCAATTCCTGGAGCCCAGTCTGAAGTTACCCATGTGCTTCTCTCTCTCTTCTCTCCTTCAGGTGTTTACAAAATATGGAAAGTGTTACATGTTTAACTCAGGCGAGGATGGCAAACCTCTGCTCACCACTGTCAAGGGGGGGACAGGCAACGGGCTGGAGATCATGCTGGACATTCAGCAAGATGAGTACCTGCCCATCTGGGGAGAGACAGGTGAGCTGGGCACAGGGACCGCGCAGAGGGGGTGGCAGAGCATGTGGGACTAAAAGGCTGGTTTGGCTCAGGTGGGATGTCTTGCCCACCCTAGGCTAGCTCTCCATCCAGGGGCTGGTGACATGCCAGTGAATGGTACAAATGGCCCAGACAGGGACTGACACCCCCTTTCCTCAGACTTCTCAAGATGGAAGAGGAGAAGATGATGGGGATATTGAAGAAGGAAGGTGGGGATGTGAGGGACGGTGTTGGGGAGGAGGTAAGGAAAGGGCGTGGATTATCAAGTGGGGTTGGCAGTTAGGTGGCCTGGTTTCAGAAGACTACAGGTTGGACGCCTCCTCTCCCAGCCATCCTGAGTGCCCCAGCACAGCTGGGAGGTCCAACTAAAAGGAAAGGAAGTGCCTCCTCTAGGGGAAGATATAGAGGCCACGACGTGTAGGAAAGACAAAGGGCAGCTGCCACCAAGTCTGTGTGAGCCCCTGAGGCCCACGTGTACGAGACCCAACGCTTACTTTATGCACTCATTTATGTATGTGTTTATTCAGCAAACTGTCCATTAGTCATGTGTGCTAGCTCAGGATTTACACCAAAGTGAGGACATTAGAGTGATAAAGAATGAGTCCTCGATCACAGTCTAGAAGAGAGACACACGGTTACAGTGCAGTGTGACAGAATGCACCCGGGGAAAGCTTCCTAGCGTGTGGGGCACTCACTCGTATTTGAACAAGAAGTCTTGAGATGATCCAGGTTAGACAAGGGGTCCTCATAAGAGAGGTGCAGGAAGGTCAGACAGAGAACAGAGATTGAAGTGATGCAGCCTTAAGCCTGGGGATGCCAGCAGCCTTGGGACTCTCACCAAGGGGGGAAAGGAAAGAGATCCCAAAAGCAGGACCATAGAAGCAAAGGAAATCTAAAGTAAGACTAGTGCTGTGTCAGAGATGATGGGGAGGTGCCAGCAGGGAAATGCTGATGAAAGAGAGGGTCCTAGAGGGAAGGAGGCCTGGATCCTTAGGTGGGAGTCGCTGAGAGTGCGGAGACCACAGAGCCCAGCTCCCACTTCTTACAGCTGCTGCCCCGAGATTTCTGTGAGCAGATCCTCTGACTCTGAGGCCCAGCCCTCACCTTGCCCAGGACTTCCAGGCCTTCCCGGCTTCTGAGGCAGCGAGGCCTCCATGCCAGGATGCTGAACAGAAAACTCTGAGCTCTCTCCCCTCCCTCATGCTCTCCTTTCTTTTCAGCACCTTTCGCTTGAGCGCCCTGATGGGGAGAGGAGAGCGTGGCCAATTACTCACATTATAGTTCTGCTCCTTCAACTGAAAATTAAAATGACCACCGTCTTTCCAGTAATGCTCTGGCCACTCGCCTCGGGCTCCAGGGCCCGCCAAGGCCCATTAGCTGCTCCCTGAAGACATGCTTAGTTGATCTCATCACATTCTAGACACAGCGCCCTTCCCCTCCAGCCCAGATGCAAGTGGATGAGGGTGTTAGCGTTGGGTCTGGCTTCTCTGAGAGCGGTGGCGGGGCCTGGCATCCAGGACATCTCTGAGGACAGCCTGTGTCCTGGGGCCTTGGATGTCTGTAGACAACTCTGGGTCCTGGGAGCTGGGAATCGGTCCCCAAAAAGAGGCTCTGTCCTGCAGACATTCGAAAAATGTTTGCTTATTGAGTCACTTGTGGACAGGAAGAGAATTGAGGAAATGAATGAGACCGCACCCTTAAGACCTGAGCTGAAGTTAACTGTGTCCTTGCATGGAAATGTGGAGCTTCCTGGCCTTGATTCAGAGCAAAAGCACATGGGCAGGCACATGTATCTCACAATGTCAGGTACCCTGCCCCCAGCACCTTCACACAGCACAGCACCTGGGGGCTCTGGCCTTGCTTCTGAGCACTGGCCATCGATGGAATGGACACTGACCCAGGGAATCTGCATTTTGCCTCCAAAAGCCATACACAGTCAGAGCAGGAAAGAACCTCAGAGATCCCCTATTTCTGACACCCCCCTTGCTCCCCTGAGTGGGGAGAACTGAGACCCAGTAGGAAGTCAGGGTCAAGCCAGGACTGTACTGACCCAACTTCCAGACCACCAGCCAGTCCTCGGGTACCATGAGCTGGACCAATTAAGGACAAACCCACCATCGTAGTTAAGGGCCTGCTGTGTGCCTAGTGTGGGGCCTTGTCAGGGCTGCAGACGACATGAGACAACAAGCCTGCCTTTCAGGAGCGGGTCAGCACATTAGGAAATCTGTGCACAGAGTCCAGGCGAGAATCCGGTCTCACCCCCACGGCCCAAGCCATCCTGACACAGCAGCACTTTCCACTCACACCGTTTCCTCCGGGTTGGGTGTTGAAGCAGGCCGCGTGAAGAAGGAGGGATCTGCACAGGGGTGGGGGCCGAAGACACAGGTTGAAGAAATTATCAACGCTGTCCATAGAATGTTCGGCAGCGAAGGACGTGTGTTCCGTCTGCACCGATCAACACCGGAGCCGCCGCCACCTGTGGCTGATGAGTGTTTGGAATGTGACCAGTGAGGATGAGGAGCTGGATTTTTAATGCCATGTCGCTTTTGTTCATTTAGAATGCCACGGGCTAGTGCCTGCCATCTGAGAGCACAGCGGGCAGAGTGCGCTGGTTGGCATCTTGAGACTTTGCCTTGACAGCCACCTCCGTGTTCCCCAGATAGTCTCATCCCTGACCGTCCCTCAGCACGAGCACTGGTGGGTAGGAAGGGTTCCTTATGCCACTTTCCAGGGAAGGAAGAGGAGGTAAGGTGGCTTCCCTCAAGTCACTCAGGGGGATTTCCTGAGTCCAGATATTCGGGCTTCCTCCTGTCTTTAAGCCGAGCTGTCACCTGGAGTCTCTGGGCCTCCCAGGGGTGCCTGTTTTCCAGGTCCCTAGGGGATAAGTTGTGTGGGGGCGGAAGTGAGGTCTCCACACCTGCTGAAGGATGAGGGGCAGCTCTGGCAGGGAGGAGTTACTGGTCCACGAGGCCACCTGAGGAGGCACGGCCATATCTTGCTGCCTGGAGTCCGCTCCCAAGAACAGTGGGTGCAGCCAGGCTTACCCCAGCCACTGTCCTCGGGAGCAAGGCTGCTGTCCCGACCGCCCCACAGATGCTGTCTTGCTTGCTTGGCATTCTCACCTCCTCAGTCGCTGGAGGAAGGAGCCCGAGTGCTTGTAGGAGAGAGCTGAGTGGAGACTGAGAAGAAGGAAATGAAATAGTTGCTGAGGGCCACACAGATGGAGGCGTGTGGGAAGACTGGGACTGGTGGCTAGAGACAGAGCCGCAATCAAGCACCAGCTCGCCCTTCGCTAGCGGTGGAACAGGGCACAAGTGAAGGCGCCTCGGGGTCCTCATCTGTAAACAGACCAGTAAGAAATGAAAGGCACTCTGCCAACGTCACAGGATGGCTGAAGGGCTCAGATGAGCACTCACGGATCACAGAGAACAATGGCAGGACGATACTGATGGCCAGCGGATGCAGACATGGTCCAACTGCCCCAGAAGCAGGAGTATTCAAAATATCCCATACCTATGACAAGGATCCTGAAGCGCCTAGACACCTGGAATCTCGTGCTGCACAAAGAAGAATCACCCTGGAAATACTTCATTTTATCCAAGGCAGGTTCATTCACAGTTGAACCCAGACAGAATGTCCCCAAATGGGGAAGCATGGTGAGACAACGTTAAACACATCTATTCATCGCAGGAATTCTTTAATATGCTACATCATGAATTCCAAGATAGGAAGAGGGCATGCCGCATTTATTTCCCAATGCAGGTGCTCACAAATAGAAAAAGGACAGGAGCGCTGTCCCACACTATAGACGTGCAGATTTCACGGCCAGCATTTTCTAAAGGAAATTAAATTGAAGGCAGGTGGGAGGTTGTTAAAAATGAAATTCTCGGTAGATGCCTCTGAGTAACTTCAAAGATAAAAGTAATAAGCAGTAGGTTATCTGGGTGGCACACAAGAGAAACCGGATTCAAACAAGCTTAGGCATGAAAGGAATTGTATTGCCCCTGAAATCCAAGGCAAGCTCCAGCCACCAAACAGCGGGCTGCAGAGATGCAGCGTCAAAAGCAAGGAGCCGAGGACTCCTGCCCCTCGGGCCTCTCGGCCTCCCTCTCCTCCGCTTTCTCGCTCTGAATCACTTTCATTCTCTCTCACCAGAGACAGACTTCTTCCCACCACCTATGTTTTTTCACACATGGCTCCCAATAGTTTTCTATTTCACACATCCTGCCTCCAGCAAGAGACTCGTCTGACTCACTGATCTCTTGTTCAAAACGAGAAACAGGGACGGGACTCACTGGCCCGACTTAGTCAGGTTTCCACCCCTGGGCCACCCAGTGACCAGGCTAGCGAGTGTGTGGTCAGACACGAGGGCCCTGGGTGGACGGATGGCCACGGGTACACTCTTGTCTGCAGCTTCATCTCGCACAAGTTCAAGGATGAAGTGAGGAAGCCACTCCTCTGGGTGACTGACAGGCCCTTGTCTGCAAGGGGTGAAGCAGGAAACCACGCACATTTGGGGTGGGCCCGACCCACGGAGCAACTAGTTAGTCCTGTGAATGGCCCCATATTGGGGGAGGGAGGGGAAAGGGTAGGGCTGGGGCAGAGGGACATCTGAGAAAACCAGATTCCGGGCGCCAGGAGTGTGCTCTCTAGTAAACCCAAATTCTAGAATGGAGAGGCTCAACTCAGCCCTCCTTTTCTCATCACTGCAATACAAAATACACATTTTTGTGAAATATAATTGGCCTTGATTTCTCCAAGTCCTACTATTGAAAAAAAAAGTAAATTTTATATTATACTTCTGAGCAAAGGTATTGCCTTGAGAGTCTGTGTTCTCGAAGAGGTGAATGCCTGACCCTTTGGTCACCCCCGAGTCTCCTCAGCTCCTGCTGCATCCGAGTTTGCTGGCCATCACCACACTAGCTTCCCTGCTGCTCCCTGACCCCAGGAGCTCTGCTACTGCAGGGCATCTGTGCCCTCCATTCCTCCTGCCTGGGACCCTCTGCTCAGGAAGCCACTTGGCTAATTGCCTCACTTCCTTCAGCCTTTGCTCGATGACAACATCTCCGCGAGACCTCACCTGCTCCCCTATCTCACACTACACCCAGCCCACTTCTCGTCTCTCTTTACCTGCTCTGCTTGTCCTCTGCTCCGTGCCATGCATAGCTTCACGCACACTGTGTGATTTGCATTTTTTTTTCTTTTATCCTCTCCCACTGAAACATAGGCTCCAGGATACAGGGATCTCGGACTGTCTGGCTCACTGATGCACATATCAGGGCATAAAGATATGTATTGAGAGAGAAAAGCAAATGGCTGTGATTGTACACAAAGATGGGCCAGGGCGAAGGAGAAACTGACATTAATGAGTAGCTTCCATGTGCTGCGAACGTTCTATGCCGTGAATCCTTCCACCTGCTAACAAGGTGTTAGAGTCTCCACTGAAGTTAAAGAAACAGGAGCCCAGAGAGACTGAATAAGCTTCCTAAGGACACAGACCTCTTTAAGTAATCAAGCTTCAAATCCACTTATGCTACTTCCACGACATTCCTTTAATGCTCAAAATGTGATTGTAAAAGCACTGCCGTGAAAATATCTCAAGGGAAAAAAATGGCTCAGGTGACATCTCTAGAGAGAGAGTGGCATATAATGATAGGTCTGTTGTAATTCTTTTCTATTTTTTCCTTTAAAAAAAAAACAGAGTCCTTACAGTGAACGAAAGCTTAGCATAATCCTAATATAGAAGAAAGCTACAGATAACAGTTGCTCTGGTTTTACTGGACGTAGAGACCCCACTTTGCCTTCTTCTTGCTCCTGCTGACCAGTGCCTAAGGACCTCTGGGGCTCTGAGGAGCCCAGTTTGAAACCCATAGCTGGGATATTGATGTTATGGGGATGGAAAAAGTGTCGCTTGGTTCTCTGGCTGGCATAGAGGGAAAACACTGACAGGAGAACCAAACCCAACCAACCAAAAAAGAAACTTTAAGGAAATAGAGATAATGGTTACAGGCATAAAAGCTAGAGCCAGATTAGGGCCTGAGCTCAAATCTAGGTCATGCGATTCCCTAGCTGTGTGACCTTGGGGAAGTTACTTACCATCTCTGAGCCTTGTCCTACCACCTCTAAGATAGGGATAGTATTATCTATTCTTTAAGGTTGAAATGAGTTCATTTGTGAAGTGCTTAAAAAAGTGTCTGAATTATATGAGGCATGTAGAAGTGTTTGATCAATGAAAATAAAGTTTCTAAAGAGAAAAGAAAAAAAAATGTCACCTACCTAGGATTTAGAATGGCCTGGGATTTCTCAATACATGCAGTTGAAACCAGAAAGGAACGATGCTAAACTTTCACATTTGGGGCCTCACAGGGGAGATCTTTATTTTCTACGAATTCTATACCCAGTCAGCTACAGCTGCAAATGAAGTGTGAAAGTGAAATTTGGATTCAAATATTACATGTACACATACACACATGCATGCACGTGCATACGCGTGTGTATGCATCCACATACATGCATGTGTGTACACATGAAAGGGAACACTTCATTTTGCTCCTCAGCAAATTTTAAATTAGACACTTTTATCAACTATTGTCACTGTGCCATGCATTTGCTCCTCTCCCTGTGCATCTTGTAGCTGGAAGCTTGTTCCCTTTCACTAACCACTCCCTATTTTTTTTTACCTCCAACCCCCTGGCAACCTCTTCTCTAATTTGTTTCTATGAGCTTGACTTTTTCTTTGCGGGGTCGGAATCACGCCTATAATAGATACCTAGGAAGCCAAACCAACTAACCATACAACATCATATAACAGGAAAAACAAAAGAGTTTCACAAGAAAGAGAGATGACCCACCACAAGTATGGGCCTCGACAATATTTGCATAGTCGGAATTGCGTAGAAGCCTGATGCTGATGTCACCAAAACACTGTCTGCAAACTCCCTATTGGAAGGTGGGAGGAAAGCAAGTGGGGGGCCACTTCAGATCAGAAGCCTGCACTCTCTTTCCCCATGAAAGGAACTGAATAATACATGGCATCTAAAATGCTTAAAAGCCAAGAAATAACTGTCAAGCAGTTGATGCCCATGGAAATACGAAAGTAAATACCAAAAGAAATCACTAAAACCACTGAGAGTACTGGCTCTGACAGTGGGACTCGGGGGTTAGGGGGTGGTGCGGGGGCCACGAAAATGCTGTTTTTTCATTTAGAAGCCTTGCGGTATCATTTGGCTTTTTAATTATGTACATATATTGCTTTGATAAAAATTAAAATTAAATGTAAAATAATCATAACATTTCCACATAGCTGGAAGGCCTGAGCCGCTATCAACGGAGGCGCTCTTTCTCTTCTCCATCACAAATAGGACACAGCAAGAGTGGATGGGGCTGGTGGTCATGGTTTTTCTGACATCTCTGCTCCCAGGAAAAACTCTTGTCAGGAGGCCCAGAAACAAGGACCTTCCCAGAAGGAGGGGTGCAAGCTCTGCCCTGAATTTTGAGAGTCCAAGCACAGGGACACACTGCAGCCAGCAGGAATGCAGAGCCCCCCCCCCGGGGGGGGGTGGTCGGCCTTGGCTGGAGGCCTCCACAGGTGTCAAGGAATCTGGAGAAATGGTGCCATAAATCAGAAGCCCCGCTGGAAACAGGCATCCATCAGGCAACCAGAAGAAGCCTGACTTTTATCATTCTGAAAGGCCTGCTGAATGCACATGCTAAGTGTCATGTGGATACGATTTGTGCTGCAGTTACAGCGCCCAGTGGCTACAAGGGTCTGAAGCAGACCCACCCCAGAGCTCCTGTCCTCCTGTTCGGTCAGTCGCCCCCGAGCCCCTACTCTGGGCCAGGCTTTCAAAGAGTTCGCCTGCTTAGGATTATCTCAAGGGCTCCTTTACGTAGTAGATGGAAACTGATCGACCCAACAGTTTTCAGGTGAAGGGGTGCCAGGCATTTTCAGTCATCAAGTGCTGTGATAGAAGAGAGAGCACAGAGGGCTAGCTGGTTCTGAAGGGAAGAAAAGGGTCTCTCAGCAGAGGCTTCAGAGACGAGATGACCTGTGGTTGTAGTCTCAGGCTTGTTTGCGAGGATGCTGTGACGGGAACTCAGGAACTTGGCAGGCACATGACCTTCACACAGCCAGAGACAGCAGACCTAGCTACTACTCCACCAGGACATGCGTCAGAATGCCTTTTGAACATCAAAACATTTCTCAGTCATCACCTCAGATGAAGGCTAGTATACTTTTTATATTCATCAACCGAGAATATAAATATAAATATAAATATAAATAATTTCAAAAATGTTGCTATGAATTCAGTAATGCTTTGAACAATTTTGAATTCTAGAATCACATCGCAATCTATAGACATGATCTGCTCAGCAGTCTGGCTGTACCTAACTTCTGCCGCCAATGTGTGTAAGCAGAATTTTTATAAATAGAATCGTAAGCATCCACCAACGTCCCCAATAATTTCAGAGACACGGTACTTGAAGGCTTTCCAGGGTGGCGTCTCCCGCACCCCGCTCGCCCACCCAGACTCACCAGCATTCTTAGCAAGTACTTTATCATCTCCGAGCCTGAATGCAAGAGGGAAATTCGTTATTTAAAGAATCTTTGGAGTACATCTTTTCTGACGATACTATCCCCAACTCCACACGCGGCGCCATCACTAATGTGTGTTTTGTAAATATTGTGTTTAACAGGAATGGAAGAGGCACAGCCACACTTCTCTGTTGCATATCCAACACCTAACATTAACTCTCTCTCTCCTTCCCCAATGTGGGATGCGAGGGGCTTCGCCAGAATGCTAGCCTCTGATCCTCGCACACCGGTGGGAGGCAGACAGGGCCGTTCTAGTCAGTTAACCGAGTCAGCCATCTAACATGAGTGGGAGTGGAGAGGATTCAGGATGTTCCATGACTTCCCCACTGTCTCCTGACTAAGAGATATTGGACTAGGACTTGAAGCCTCATCGCATCCTTGCTTGTTGCTACTAAGAGCTAGTGTTCCTTAAAATGAAAACAAAATTAATTAATTACAGGATTGCTCTGGGTAACAGTTCAACAAAGGGCACGATTTGTTTGATGCCAACATTTAAAAGGCTAGTGGGCTCTGAGGCTCTGCAGGAGGGAGCTGGGGCTTCCAGCCTTTACCAAACTTGTGTGGCCATGTGGTGACCTCTCCTTGATCACAAGTTGTTGGTGAGAACCCCGCTCCATCACACTGTGGCCCTCAAGACAAAATTGCAGCCCCGCTCTCAGGGAGGCCCCGGGTTTATTCTTCTTCCCTCCAGAAGCTGGCCTCGCCTCCAAATGTCACTGTGCAGCCAGGCCTGAGCGCGCCCATCTCCTCGCTGATGTGGATTTTCACCTAGGCATTCTGCTCAGCTGGGCCAGTTGTCATAAGTGGGCTGTAAGGGAGGACAAGAGCTTTTAGCAAGGTGGTCATTCATGGATTCTTGGTGCTGTTTTTAGAAAAATCAGCCTCCTCTGACTTGATGTACTGAACAGTCACACCCATTTTCTTGTTTTTTTAAAAGGTCTATTTTCTCTCAAAAGGTCATTTTTCGGGAAACGAAAGGGAGACACAACAGGTTAGGAGGCATGTACATGTCCCCAGCTCATAGAATTGCAGAGTTAAAGTAATCTGAGATATCAGCCGCACACCCCTTCCTTCTAACAGAGAACACTGAGCTCAGAGAGGCAATGTACTTGCTGGAGGCCACACAGCTATTAAGTGGTAGGTCTGGGAGTCAAGTCAAGTGTCCCTGATTTCAGATCACCACACACAAACACCCTGAAATGCCCTGCCCTGTCCCTGGTCTAAGAGTGTCCCACCCACCCTGGCCCATCCTATCACCTGTCCTCTTTCCTGCTGCACAACTCTGAACACATACGCCTGGCTTGATGCTGCACAGGACCCTGTTTATGACCCTGCAATCCATGAAGACAGGTTCTGCTAGGCTCTCCGCTGACCTTGGCACACGTCCACAGTAGGCGTTCAGTACCTCACTGTCCAGTGAATGAGGGAATACATGTGGGGTGGGGGAAGCCCCCAGCTCCAGGTCTGGCCCCAGGAAGATCAGTTCTTTGTTTCTGTCAACAATAAGACAACATCTTAGGGACATAAGAGGAAATAAGAGCAGTGTCTCCATATTTCGGAGAGGTTTTCTCTCCCTCCATCCTTGCACCCCCCATCTGTCTCCCTCTCCCTCTCCGTCTCCCTCCCTCTCC
>RJWH01007671.1:0-37845 GCA_004363575.1 Solenodon paradoxus | reverse complement strand
TCAGGGCCCCTTACTCAATCCCAGCCCCTCCCAGTTTCAATATCTGGCTTGTCCTTCTGCTTCATTAACACAATTGAGCCTTTCAGATATGATTGTCCTTACTTTCCACATTTCCAACATAAACATTAGTCAATCACATTTGTGTTCATTTTCTTGCCTCAAGAACTAAGATTGGTGGGGGTTCTTTAGCTGGTTCAGTGTCAGTATTTCACCTTGTACCTTGGCCCACATTCCCTCTTGTCACCTCTTGGACATTGACCCTCAAGGTCTACCTTGCATCTCAAACCATTTTCTCCATATACACACTTTCTTTCAAATTATTGTTGTATTATAGTCTTAATTAAAAAAAAAAACTTTTTAAACACATGTTCCCTAACAGACACAAACTCCTCCCCTTCCTGCTCCAGTAAAACCATTAGAAGTATTAGATTTTTCACTGTCTTCTCTTCCTTCATTTCTTACTCACACCTTATTCTATAATACATGTTTCTTGCCCTTCCCAAGTCATAGCACTGACCTCCCAAATGTAAAGTGCTCTTTTCAACCTCTTTCATCCCAGACCTCTCTTCTACATTACCCAGCACTGAGCAATTCTGCTCCATCTTGAAATTTCTTCCTCCATTGTCATCCATGACAACACATTCTCCTGGTTCTACCTGCACCTATATGATTTGTGGTTTCTCTTAAAATGCCTGCCACAGGATACAAAAATGGCCTCGATATGTGTAGGCTCAATGTTACTCATTATTCGCCTATTCTCACTGTCCCAACTTTGGTGCCCTCACACAATTCACCAGTGAAATGCTCTTATTAAATTTTTTTTAATTTATTAAAAGAACATGACATAATAACATTGGATAGGTTTCAGGTGAGCATCATTGGAAATCAAGATCTGTCTCTACTACATTAACTTCACCATTGCCAGTCCATTTCTATCCTTCATCATACAATTGACCAATATTACCGGATTCTGTCCACCCCTCCCCTTTCTCTCTGGCAATCACAAATTTGATTCCATAGACTAAAAGTCTGTTTTTGTTTAAGTCAGTTCATTTGTTAGTTTTTTCTATAAACCACATAATTAGTGAAATCATACTGTGCTTGTCTTTCTCAGTATGACTCATAGACCCATCGTATAGATCACTTCCACTTGGTGACAGAGTGTGACTGCAGTTAACGGATTTTATGGCTCTCTGAATGAGATGACACAGCTAGTTTATGGTGGGCAAATCAATCATGTGGTCATCAGGTGTCCAAGGCCTAGAGCTCTGCCTCAACCAGATCCTATGAACAGACTTTCAAGGGTGAAAATCAGCAATTGTTTCAGAGAGGGCTAAAATCAGCAGAAAAGAAAGCGTCTTGTTCTCAAACACTAGTATTCTAAACTTCAGTTCTCTTCTTCTAAATTAAAGTCACATTGATTTATACCTTGTTATAATTTTCAATGTCTAAGATGTTTCACAATTATATGTATTTTAAAGATGAAGGTCCTATCATTTAGGTCACATATAATTTTATTTATAAAAAAGTAAGAAAAGCCAAATCACGAGTTAGTAGAAAGAGCCTTGGTCTAATTATTTGAAAATGGGAATAGTAACATTAACCTCAAAATATTTTGAAGATTAGATAAGATGAAGACCAGACCAGTTTGCCAGTGACTGACACAAAGCAAATCTCATGAAAAACTTTTGCTCAATCAAAATCTAAAGTCATTGAGTCTCCTTGGTCATTAAATAAGTGGTTACTTGCTGAAAAAACACAAAGTTAGTCAAGGCAAGAAAAGCAGAGCAGTCCAGCAAATCATCTGGGGTAGTCAGATCGAGACCAGAGTTTAGTCATTCCTGACATATGAACCAAAGTATGCAAATGATGACAGGGTGGCCATTGTATCTGGTGCAAGGCCTGGAGGTAGCCTCCCTTTTCTCTCCATGGTTGCTGTCAGCAGCTTGCTGAGAACCAGTAGTAGCAAACAGGTGAGCACAGCAGTATGGAAAACGTTGGCTGCTGCTCCAACCAGTATCCAGTCAACATTCTCCTTCCCCAACTATGACCCTTTATAAAGTTGCCAAACACCAGCATAAAGACAACCAGTGGCAGATGGACTGGATCTTGCTTTTTGCAAGCCGTCTTTTTGGCATTCTGCAGCCAGTCTTGAATGCTTCTCCTCCCCAAGATTAATGAGGTCACCATGGGAGTTTGGGAAGAGCCACGGGAGGTGAAACTGCCACATTTCTTTAGCTCTTCTTTTTTGGCTGTCAAGTGAAATTACCCAGTGTGGCTTTACTAGTGCCCAAGGCGATCACAAATTTAGTACACATTACACATATCCATTGCAGCTCTTTTACTGGGCCCTTTATTCAAAGTGGCATTTGATTGTATTGGGAAAATATTTGTTCTTATGTAAGCTTCCTCAGACCTTATAAAACGTACTGTCACTTACAATCCAACTGATTCTGAGAGGTTTACATAATGTGACACTGATCTGTGTGAAACGGAGAGTGGCATTAACAAATAACATTTTCCCATCATGGGCTATAGCTTATTTTTCCATTTTCCTAAAAATAGCAATGTTTAAAAACGTACCTATATGGTTAATACACTTCAGGAGGTAGGAAAGCTTTAGTGCAAAGTAAAACAGTATGCCACACATTATCTTTCATGAACTATAGGACTCATTTGTAAGTCTTTAAATTTCTCAAGCTTAATACATTTCTCTCTGCCTATATATAATCTCATTCCTACTTTGCAGTTACCACATAGACTCAGTTTACACCCAAGGGAGCACAATGACAGTGACATTTAAAACTAACACCACTAATAAACTTCTATGCTTCTTTTGCTCAAAACACAGACAGGTTTGTTTCAAATCAACTTTTCACTCAATACTGATTGGCCCTCAGTAGAGATATCTTGACCCGTACTAAATACAAGGCCAGGGGCCTTTGGTACTCTTTCTTTAATGTCACTGTAAATGAAAAATAAGAAATGCAGCCAGACAAGGAATGAAAGGACAGTGTGAGACTCAGAGAGGAGGAATTCAGGAGTCAACATGCCTGTTTTTCCAGCCCAGTTGTTTCTTCTCAGATTTTTGAAACCATATCAAGAAGTATCACAATACAGCACAAATCAATACTGATTTTTGGAAAATTGTTTCTACATGCTTTCAAACAATGGATATTACACAAAGCTCTACGGTAACAATAATAATAACAATCACGCAGAAGCCTCCACCCAGAGATTACTGTCAATATTTAAGCCTGGGTCCTTCCAATTTTACTTGTTTCGGAGTGCATGAGTTAGTCTATACATCTGGATCCAGGCATTTCATGGGAAGCTGACATCACAATGTGTCCAGAATTCTTTTTCAAATCAGCATGACATTATAAATAGTTTTTATCATTAAATAGCTTTAGAAGTATCATTTTAATATTTATATATGCAACTCCATCATATGGATGCATCAAGTTAAAAATAGGATTAAAAATAACACAATAGTACGCGGATTACTTTGAATTTGAATAGAGAAATGTGAAGCTTGGAAGCAGTTAAAGCAGTCACACTAACAAATATAATAACCTTTGCAATTGTATGGAATGCCTCGGGAACCACAGACATTGAGGCAAAAGAATAGTCAGACATCTGTACTATGGGAATGATGGCGACAGAATGCTACCAGCCCATCCTTTGTTACAAGTCCTGTGAATTTCCACACTATATTTAGATTAAGGCCAAAGTGTATGTGTGTGTGTGTGTGTGTGTGTGTGTGTGAGTGCGCACGCGCGTATGTTCATATGTGTGTGTAGGTGCATTCCAAGGATGAAGGGTGGGATCAGAACCCTGTAATCAAAGAACTTTGGCTTTCATCTGTTTTCTGTAGATTGGACTGGACTCACAGATAGCATTTTTTGAGTAAAAAAAGATTCCCTTGCCAAACACATGGATACACAGGTACATATGTAAAATGAAAGTCTGAACAGCACTAGTATAAGAGAAAGAACCCAATACTTGGAGTTAGTAGACTGAATTCACATCCTAGCTCAATCATGTTAGCAGCCGTTGGACCCTAATCAAATCATGTTTTCTTTTGAAATCTGAAATACCCTATCTGTAAAGTGGAGATAAAATATCCATCTCACAAGATTATCATATGCAGTAATGAATAATATAAAACATATACACAAGCATTATGTACCCAGTATATAGGAGGTGTTTAATCTATGTTTGCTGAAACTGAATTTAACTGATTAGTGGTCCCCAGAAAATACTAAATTAGAATGTTATGATGAAGTCAAGCTCTCAAATTCAATATAAGTATAACACTGCATACATAATCTAAAATATCATCAACCAGTTAGCTCAAAGATTTAGATCAGAATTTGGCTGATTTTTCTATAAAGGTCAGATAGTAAATCATTTGAGGCTTTGGTCACAATGCCATCTGTCACGACTATTCACCTCTGCTAGTGCAAAACCAGCAATAGATCATATGTAAACAAATGGATGAGTTCCAATAAAACTTTATTTATAACAATAGGTGGTCTGCCTGCAGATTCTACTTTGCCAACCCTGGATGTTACATTTGCATGAGGTCAGCTGAGTAAGTAATCTGGGGCAAAGCATAGTACAAAATGAAGCTGACCATATTTCAAAACAGGACAAAAGGAGACAGGGCTTTTGACCCCTCCACAGATTGGACCCAGGGTAACTCAGCTGTCCCTATAGCCATGCATTATAGAAAGCTCTGGTTTATTAAAAACAGGGCAAAGTTGATAGTTGGGAAATGTGGAAACAAATAGTACTGTCCCATTTAAAATGAGATGTGTGGTCAACCTACACAAAATCCTTTATATAACTTTTCATAAGAATAAAAGAGAAACTATGAATTTTGATGTCAAGGAACCCAGTGGAAGAGATATAAGCTGTATTCTTGCCTTAGGGATCTTAGCCTAAAAATAAGTGATTTTCTAGATATGTGAGTTAGGGCTCATCAACTGAGTCAATGGTAACCAATATGGCCCCATTTAGTAGAAAGCCAAAGGTCCTCCAACAATTCTACTAGAGTCGCTACTGGCAGCTGCATCCAATTCATTAGTCTTTGCATCAGTGTGTGCCTGTGCACACCTGTGTGTGACTTAAGCATCTGTTTTCTGTAGAGAAAGAAACTATCCAAAGCTCTTGGATTAAAAAAACAATTATCAATATTATCTCACAGTTTTGTGAGTTAACAGGGATAAGATAAGAGGTTCTTATCTGGGGTCCATCCTGCAATGGCAGTCAGATGATAACTAGGGTTCTGTAAAGGTTCATCTGGGCTAGATATCCAACCTGGTTTTTATCTCACATGTCCGGCACCTCATCTGGAATGGATGGGGCAGCTAGGGGCTGGTCAGACATCTCTCTTCATATGGCCTCCTAATATTTGTGCTTCCTCAAGTGTTGTGGAACTAGAGTAGTGGAATTACTACCTGGTATGTAACTCTTTCCAAAATAAGCATTCCAAAAAATGTTGCAAGATTTCTTATGATCTAGGCTAGAGAGGCATGCAGTGACACTTCCACCACACTTGATTAGCCAAAGGTCAGTCCTCCCAGTTCAAAAGAAGGACTCAAGGGGAAGCATGGTGCATTTGGATGCTATCTTTGGAGACTAGTTATCACAGGCATGTCAAAAGGTATCAGTTTTGAAGATCAAATTTGTGTAACTGTACTTGACTGACTTATTTAAAAGCCTGAAGCCAAATCAGATCACAAATGCTAAGCCTACACTATCTATTCATAAACTGTGTTGCCCTAGACTACATGGCAACATGTTCAAAGGTTTTGGTCAGTCGCCTCACCTTCCTAAGGGACATCAGAACCGCTTTACAATAAAGAGGTAAAATCTCTTCAAAGAAGTTGAAGACATTTCTACAACATTTTCAAAGCTGACCTTTGAGGTGGAAAGCAATCATTGCTCAAGATACTAGTCACAAAATTACTTGAGGATCAATCCAAAGCAAGGAGGTAACAGTTCCTGTATCATTCAAAAACATGGCAGAAAGGATAGACCAACAGGGAAGTTCAGAATTCTGAAGGACCTGAGAGAGCATTTAATTTAATTGCCCACCTGAGGCAAGTGTTCTTTCCACAATTAGGTATAGGGGACTGGCACTTTGACCAGCTACTCTACAACATGATGAATGAAGTGCATGCATTAGCTCATTAAACCCTCACAACTACACTGTGAGGTAATTAGAAACAAGGCAATACCAAAATTCCCATTTTGCAGATAAGGAAACTGTGACCCGGAGAAGTTAATGAATTTTCCCAAGAAAACATGCATTAGAATTGGTAGCATTAGAACAAAAGGCTCCTTATGGCTTATGACAAGTCCAATGCTAGTTTCCATTATTCCACCCTGCCCCTCTGGCCAGCCAGCATCCGTCATGTGAAGTAATCAAGCATTCATTCTCTCTTAAAATCCTCTTTTCAATACTGGGCAGTTCTAATGAACAGGGAGAAGAATATATGCCTCCTTAGTGTACATTACCCTAACAGTTTGTGTGGTTAATCAAGCATTTCCTGCAGGGGTTCTTAACCTCGGAGTGCACGGCTGGGTTTCAATGGCACCATAATTCCTTGAAATATGTAAATTATAATACTGTTTACAAGCAATTTTCATAGCAGCTGGTCTACAACTTTGATCAAATCAAAAAAAAAAAAAAAAAAGACAACTCAAAAAGTTTGGAAGCAACCAGAATGCAGAGTTCTGTTCAGTAAGAGCTAATGAGGACTCAATTCATAGTGAGTCAGCAAAAATGGATTCTGGTCTTTACATGTTCACATTCCACTTGGATAGAGAAAGAATGCATCGATGCAACCAACACAGGCACAACATAACATAATTCACAATTAAAAGACTCCCTAGTACTCTATGGATAGATTATAAGTCTGAGCATTCTCCACTGTTTTGGCCACAGAATCATTTCTTTCAATGAACTCTCATGCTGCTAAAAGATGTATGAGACGGAGCTAAAAATAGAACTTTGTAGATGGAAGCAATGGTAGGTTGTCCACTGTCTTTCCTTTCAGTCTTTCTTTGGCACCCACCTCCCACCACATCCTCCCTATGAAGCCCTTGATTCTTCTCCAGAGTATACATACAAGGTTTTTTGAAGTGCAGTTTGAAAACCATCAAGTGTAGCTGTTAGGAAAGTCTCTCCAAGTCCTCTGTATTTACCTGTGGCAATAAGTCCCTATTATGTACCTAAATAGCAAACAAGTATATAAAGTACTCCCAGCTAGGTTACAGAGAAAAGTTGTTAGAGACTGAGAATGAATAAGTAAAAGACAGCACAAGCAGGAGAGAGAAGAGCCCTCAGAGCCACAGACAAAGGAAGACTCAGCTTAGACTTTGGAAGGCATTGGTAGCAAAGCAGACACAGGCATCTGCGAAGTGACTCAGTAGCTAAGGACTTCTGCCACCTCTGGAGCAGCAAGTGGGGGCTCTGTTTGCATTTTCCAGCTCACTGCTTCCTGCTCTGCTGGGGTCTGAATGACAGAGGAACCATGACAACTGAGATGGATGAAAATTTCTTTACTCATTTATCTACCACCCTCCTGCTTCCAGTTAATAACCCCGCAGTCTCAGAAGGCAGACTGTACACTTTTCGAAAGAACAGAGGAGGACTTCAATGGACTTTCTGTTCTTGTTTGAATTTTGTGGGGCCAAAGAAGGATCAGCCTTATTTGTCAGCTCTTTTTCCCAGCCTGGTAAAATAATTAGAAGACCAGACTCAGAGTATCTGATTATCCTGGAAAAGAAATGTGGTTGATAGTTAGGGGCTAATTGGGTAAGATTTATGGGCCTTCTTTTTTCCCTCAGCTCTGTAGGGAAACATCCAGTTTACACTTGATAACATCAAAGTAGAGCAAAAATGGAGATTCTGGGAGCTATTCCTTTAATAAACAAATCAATTTTATTTGGAAAGTTAAGTCACCTGAGATGTTTTCTAAAACTTACTATTTTTTTTTTTTTGCAGAAGGGCACCATGTAAATAGGTAATGTTAAGAATAACAATAAAATATTTATATTCATCTACACTTATTCATCCCAATGGGGCATAGCTTCCCTTGATATTGAAATTTACCAAACACTTATCAGTCATCTACTTAGCTATGAGATCATTTTCACAAGAAAGCCATGAGACTTACAGTTCTGTCCCCATTTCAGAGATGAGGAAATCAATTTGCCCAAAGGAACACTGCTGGGAAGTAGCAAGGTAGAAATGTTGACCTCAAGTTCAAAGTTCTTTCCAAAGCACAGTTGCTTTCTTAGAGGGAAATAGATGAAATCTTATTGGAGAGAAAAAGCCATGAAAATGCACATGACATTTCATGACACACCTGTGCTTCTCCCCACAACCGTCATAATTCAGGCATCCGCTACTTCATGACCACATGACTGCAGTATAGGACAAAGCTCCAGGGGCCCCTTTGAGTTGTTGAAATAGGCAATCATCTTGGAAGCATTCAAGCTCCCAACTAATACGACCTTTTCTCACACAGAGCAAGTGTTAACTAAAAGTGAAAATTAATTTGGGATAAGCTAATTTCTCTCCATTACTGCATTTCTTAGGATCCCTTAACATAATCTCAAAGGAGAAAACCACCAGCAGAGAAAAGTAATGTCCAGTACAGAGTACACATGCATTCTGTGTTCTCTCACTCAATGATTATGGCTGCCCCGGTCCAAAAATTACTATTATCTGCATTATTGACACTTACCAAGTGTCTTTCAAATGCATACTTTATAACTGCAATAGCAAATTCCATTTCTGTATTACTTACTCTATACTAGGCACTGTGGTGGGAACTGGAAATATAATGACAAGCTGGAGCCTACAGTCTAGAGGGGAGACCACCATTAATTGGGAAATCACCATTCGGTGAAAGAAGTAGTCTGATAGGCACAGTAGCTACAGAAGGAAAACAAGCCTGGAAAGTCCACAGTGGAAGGGAAATTAGCTAGCTGAATGAGAGCAGAGGGGAGAGAATATGATCCCCAAAGAGGGAACGGTATATGTGAAGGTCCAGAAGTACAAGATAGCATATTCTAGAAACTGAAAACACATTATGACTAAAATACAGAAGTGTGGGTGGGAGGTAGTGATGACTGATTGGAAGCTGAAGAGGGAAAGGGGCCTATTCTCAGGGGACTTCTGTAGGCCATGGTGTCCGGAGCACGGTAGGAAGCCACCAAAGCAAATGGCTTATTCAGGTACCATGATTCGCAGGTGGCAAATGTAGATTTCAAGTGTCATAAAGATTAGGCTTATTTTTCTTAAACACTTGATTTGCTGATTTTTTTTATGCCTTCTATTTATTTTGCTTAAAGAAAAACCCTCTGAGGACAGATTGGTGTTCTGGAAAAAATGAATGTATTTCTCATGTTTAGGTGGTAAAATTTGAAATTCTTTTTAAATTTTTTTTTCCATTTTTTCAAAAGATTTTAATAGTGTTCTTTTCAATGAAAAGTGAAAGGAATGAGTGAATGGAGAGGGAGCCAGTTGATGGAGGAGTTAATACGGTGGTGGTGATGGGCACTAGAACTTCAGTGGTGGGTGTGGTGTGATGTGCACATAGATTATGGTGGGAATTTATTAACCTAAAAATCATAGAGTAATTAAAAAAAAGTTTTAAAAATATAAGAGCTATAGAAATGTCTGCATGATAACATCACACAGGATGAGATGGTGTGTTCTATTACCTGTGCAACAGGATTGCACAGTACATGCCATTTACAGTATCAATTGCATAGAAATATTCCATATTTCCAACATGGCGGTGAAGAGAGCCATTAAAAACACTACACAGCACTGGTCTCTCTTTCATCGCTCCACCCAACCCATCTTTTGTCTCGTTTTGAATATCACTTGAAACAGCCCTAATAAATATATTAATGCCAGTGTGATTTTTTTAAAAAATAGGTACAGAAACTAGGAAAAAGGTAACTCAGGATATAACATGAAGGTCAAGAACAGAGTTGCACTCAGAACTTCTGAAGTGTATGGAATGGGATATGGTGACCAAGGCTCCCAAATACAACCCTTACTACCATCAACCCAACGATAGGTCTCTGATGAATAGTTCTTTTAAAGAGTCCCATTGACAGTGCAACACCTAGTACTTCAGCGCTATCCAGAGAAGGTGAGATTAGGAGGATGGAGGCACATCTCAGGGACACAACTCTCTGAGGCTATCACTTCATTCATAAAGAGCATTTCTAGAGGAACAGACAGAAAAATCTAGTTTCTTCCCCCACCAGCCCCCAAGCAGAAGCCCTTTGAAACACCAGCACATTTTTTGGAAGTCAGGCAAAGCAACAGTTTGATGTGCAACAATCCTATATGATATATTTAAGGTATTAGAGCTATAAAAAAAATCCTTCATTTGCCAAGGGACCAGTAAGTAAACTTTGAGTCATTTTTATGTCAAGCAAATACTTAAGGATCACAGAGAAATTCACTAGTGATCTATGGAATAATAGCACACCTGACCTATGAAATAGAGGAAGATTTGAGAATTCTATTGATTTTGACCTTTACCAATGCAACAGAAACACTCCGGCATCACAAATGTGTTTCAGCCTCATGTGTGAGGGAGCTCCAATTTTTATAAGCCACTTGAAAAATCAAATAACTGTCCAGATGCTGTCATATGCATGACATTCTGCCATTTCTCACAGTCATCCTGTGAGAAGCTGGAAGGCCATGCCTCCAGGGGGGTCTTCACAAAGTCAGTTCTCTCTCCCCACTTTTCTCTAAGTTCCATGGAGTGTGATTAACCATCATCCCCAGAATCTCTGTGTCTTCTTATCTTCCACAATGTCAATTTGTAGAATGTCCATCAGAATTGTCAAATATCTCTTCATCCCTAGGGCCCTTATATTTTCAGTGAAATCTGGCCAGAAGTCATATGTTTTTTTAAAAAATAGATACACATAGGATTTCTCTGGTTGAAGGAGTCCCATCGCTCTATCATCTCCTTACCCCCAAAACTTTAAGTCTTGTGGGGGTACTCAGCATGAAACCCACTGCATTGCAGCAAGCATAGGTTTAGATGAGGGTTGATGCCCTGAAATCAAAGGTAGGTTCAGATCAAGTGGCAGAACTCCTTAGTTCCAATAAAGACAGCTCTTCTGCCATCTCTAGATAGGTTTGTCAATTTCTTCTTCTCTGTCTACTTGCCTGATAAGTCTTTGCAACCAAGCTTCCTCCAGCCACTTCTCTACTGTAGAAGGAACTCATTTGGGTGTGCCACATGTTTCTTGTCGGGACCCTAACTGAAAAATAAATACTAAGATTACTTTTTGTTTTATTTTGTTTTGTTTTTTAAAGGAAAGGTGCAGGAAGGAATGAAGGTGAGTAGGCAGGTAGGCAAGAAAAGTGAAGAGGAAGAAGCATTTTATTCATTTTTGTTAAGTTGCTCATCTTGGTTGTTTCCCTCAGCTACCAGTCCCAAACCTGGGTCCTTGGAATGTACATGGACTATATCAGTGGTTTTATCTGCTAGGCCACCAGAGTGCACCTAAAATTATATTTGGAAAACTTACTGTGACCAACTTCATAAAACCTTGCCTCATAGATTGAGGACGCAGGGAAGCTGAGATTTATCTCTACTTGGATCTGACTCCCAAGCCCTTTGTTTTTCATCAAAAACTTCTATATTCTTCAGAGCACTGTCAGCAATACTGAAGATTAGAACCGGATGAAAGAAAAAGTGCTAGGCCTATTCTTGGGAACAACAGCATGCTGTAACTAGAAGAGATGGAAAGTAGTTCTTAAACTCCTATTTTACCTCTAGATTCTCTATCAAAGGCAATCAACCAATAAGTGAAAAAGAAAACTGGAGTCGTTTGTAAGAAAATAATGATAGAGGTAGGGCAAAGCTAGGTTAAGAGACAGGAAAAGACCTTGGGTTATCCTAAGTGATTCCAACATAACAGGGATAGAGACTTCATGAAGTCAGAGATGTTATTTTGTTCACCCTGCACCTTAGAGCAGCAAGTAGTAGGTGCTCTCTCAGTACTATATGAGCGGAGTAATCAGATCTCCTGGCCCATTTAGACAACATCATGAGGCAGAAAGTATACCCGTATACCAGCAGATTAGATTTCTGAGTGTCTTTTATAACATGAAGAAAGGTAAAGAATGTGCGGCATGTCAGAAGACTAGGGATGAGCAAATTATTTTCAAAATGGTTGATATTTACAATTTCAAACACACAAGATCAATGGAATACTTTCCCAGAGCAATCTGTTTAACAGGGTGACTTGGGAGAAATTTTCTAAGAGGAACCCTAGTATTCCTGACCATCCTGTGCTAGTCATTGAGCATTTACTGGGTACAGGAATTGTACTGGTCTTTCAAGTGCTTTATCCCATTGAATCCTCATAATAGTCCTATAAGGTAAACACTATCATCAGTCTCTTTTTACCAGTGAGGAAAGTGAGGCACAGCAAGTGAGAAGAACTTTGCCCTGGTCTGATTCCAAAGACTGGCTACAGAATAGCCCCAACTCATCACTGCAGTAACAACCCACTAAGGTGGAGACATTGTTCCATCATCAGGTCAACTGAAAGACTCACAAATAAGGACATTGATTTCATTGATGTCTTACTTATGTGAGGGATGGCGAGATAAGAGTTGGAAGGCAAGATAGATGCTCAGTAGTTAGTAACAGAATGCAGATTAGATGGGCAATATCAAAGGACACTTAAGAACCAAGAACCTTGGAGGGGTTGGTCGATGTGGGTAGGGGTGGGGGTCTCTAAGACTTGCATAAGAAAACAGATCAGATAGCCTTTCATAGACCAATATAATATGCATGCTGACACAACAACAGTGGATTTTTTTTAAATTTCTTATTATGTGGAATAGAATGGGCAGATCTATTTTCTATTATAACACACTTAAATGAATGGGATAACACTCTTGAGAGGATTAGCTAGGATTAAAATGCGAATACAAAAGCACTGATGCTCATATATGGTGTGCCTGTTGGAACAATAATTTCATTCTGAGTCTCTTCTGCAGAATGGACGTCTCCCACTGACACCTAAAAATTATATTCTGGATGGCTTTCCTTTTTTTATTAATTGCACATATTCAGTCATTTAACTAGCATTTACTAGCATTTAGTGTAATTTCAGAACCGCACTCGGCAACATCTTAGCTTTTGCTCTTCTATAAAAACTCAGCAACTTAGTAGAACTCAGTTGCTTAGATAACTTTGATTCTGTGTTCTAAATACAATCACAGTTCCAGACTTTTTTTTTTTTTTTTTGGTAACCCTAAATGGTGTTTTCAAATTACATTAACCATGTCAGCTTGAATTTTCATTTAATGCAAAATATCAAGACACAATGATTCTGGGTGAAAGAACAACATGGAAAGTACACTAGTAAAATTTGTCTCAATCTTCAGATACTAAACCACAAAAGCATATACTTTCTAGAAAGAAGATGATGCATATTCTTCTGTCAGAAACACTCAAACATTATCTATGGTGTTTAGTAGCCTGTCATGGAGAGGAAATAGCCGGAACCTTCAAACACATGAGTAAAACTGCTGACCTAACAGAATATTCCATCATGGTATTTGACAATACTGGGCATTTAGCCATTAACTAGAAGTTTACATTATCTAAGAATTTAAGATGAAATTTACACAGAGCAATAAAGGAGGGATTATTATCTGTGTCTATTTCCATTTCAAAGCCACAGCTATGGGCTATCTATAGAATAGGGCTGTTATTCTTGGCAAGAGATTGGTATTCTTTGGGCCCCACACTAATGTGGTACCCAATCATGCAGAACTTGGGTTTGGGGTTTGTGGAGGTAGATCTATAAGAAATGAGTCACTTAGAGCAGGAGTCTTTCAGATAATAGAGTGCTGCGCTCTTATAATATCCCAGGCAGTACCTGACAATGGTTTGTGGAGTCGGTGAAGATATAATCAGCTCATAGGTAAAACCTGTACTTAAGAGTTTAGGAACAGATTCAGGTACTATGTGATGAAGGTAAATTCTCTCAGCTGAAAATCAAAACTGACGAATATAAAGTAATTACCACAATGTAGGTTGCCTACCTACTAACATCCATTTATGTAAAAATATTTGATTTTAATAATAAAGTACATCTAATGACTTCATTTTGCTTCACAATTTTAAATATTATTTTTAAAAGACAGATGATCTACCATAATTTATTCAATTTGGTGCAGTGCTCATCTCAACTGAATTATGTGTAATTTTTTTGGACATGTCTCTTTAAATATTTCATGAACTGACATAATGTGAAAGTGAGTTCACTTATCAGGGAAAGATATCACTGCATGGTGTTAAATTTACATTTCAGAGAAATGGATTTTAAATGTATCATGGATCCTGATTATTGCATTATTATTTCATTTTTTAGAATCTATGCTCAGTTTTTAGAATCTGAGCCTATAGTGGAGAGAAAATTTGCCTCATTTCTGCATTAACAATGCTTGTCACACTTTCTGGCAAATTACAGATTCTCAACAAGTTTGTGTTCAATACTTGAATGTCAGTTATTCCTGCCAGCTCTGTATCATCTGTTTGGGCCCCCAACAAGGGGTGTCCTCATGTCCCTGTCCTATGTGTACATGTGAAGGGACCTCAGCTAGAGTAATAGTACTGGCTTTTTACCCACCTGTGACTTATCCTACCCCAAGAAAAAGGAAGCTGTTTAACTGGTGGGACACATCATTTGGCTACACTCCCCAGTCAGGAAAAGCTAATCTATATTAAAAGTCTACAGTGTGGAAAACAGTTTGGTGGTTTCTCAACAAGTTAAACATACAATTACCATATTACAAAATAAACATATAACTAAATATCTGTCCCAAAGAATCAAAAGCAGGTAATCAAACAAATACTTGAACATGTAAGTTCATGACAGCACTGTTCACAATAGCCAGAGTGGAAACAGTCTAAATGTTCATCAACAGGCACACCTTAGTGGAGCAGTGGTTGGATTTGCTGCCTCTGCTCAAGTGCAGTAGACATATTATTCCAAGGGCCAGGGTTTGCATCCTGAGGCCAAGAGAACCACCAAGATGTACAATTAAAATATATCCATAAATGAAAATGTTTCTTCCTCCTCTCTCTATTTTCCTGCTTGCTGATCTGCCTTATTCCTACCTGAACCATTCCTTGAAAAAAAAAAAAGAGTCCATCAACAAATGAATGGCTACACAAAATGTGGCATATCCATACAATGGAAAAATTATTCAGCCGTAGGAAGGAATGAGGTATTGATACACTCAAAAACATGGGTGAACCCTAGAAAATATTATCCTGTGTGAAAGAAGTCAAACATAGTAAGTCATCCACAGTATGAGACCACTCACCTGAACTCTCCAGAATAGGCAAATGTATAGATATAAAATAGAGTAGCAGTCACCAGGGATTAGAAAGAGGAGGTCATGGCAGGGAGACTGCTTTATGGGTATGGGATTTCCTTTTTGAGTGATGAAAATGTTTTGGACTAGACAAAGATGATAATTCCACAATATTTAGAATGTTCTAAAAGCTTCTGAATTAGCCACTTTAAAATAGTTAACATGGTACATTTTGTTTTGTGTGTTTTCCCACGAAACAAAAAAAAGTTACCAAGTACTGGGGAATAATTTTTTTCTGTTTCTTTATGTCCAGGATCAGTAAGAGGCAGCATCAGGGGTGAAGTTCATTAGGGACATCTTCTCCCTCAGGCTTGCTGTCATATTGCCTAAACTGGAAGGCAGTTAGGTGATGCAATGGAGTACTATAGGCAACCACTTCTTCCTATAGCTCTAGAGTCAAATTTCTCTCATCAGCTTTATCGATAATGTGAGCATTCTTTCTTTATTTGTCAACAGGCACATCAGCTTCTTGAGTTCAATTTCTCAACTGACTTAACTTAGAAAGCAAAGAATGGAATGTTATTTATTGGTACCCCTCCAGCTCCATTAACAAAATTGAAAGCCCTGACAACCCTGGCTTCTGTGGTTTTGTCCAATTCAATGACATCAAGGTTGAACACTAGAGGGTTAAAGAGAGATAAGGGCCTATATACCACCATCACCCTGTCCACTACAACCCTTGCAAACATCCAATCTTAGAATACAAGAAAACAATGTCTGCCCTGGGACAATGGAAAAAGGAAGCCCTCATTCAGTCATTTGAGCACTTCATGTATCCATATACCTGATAGAATCTGAGAGGCATGCCCATGGTTATCCTGTGAAGTAGTGGTCAAGACAGAATGAACACTGACAAGACTGTCAAACACACTGAGCCTCAATGTCATCGCCTATAAAATTGAGATGAGAGCGTTAGTACTCCTAAGATTAGTTGGAGGCTAATTTAATGAGAATAAGATGTATTCAGAGATGTTTGCATAGTACCCAGCACACAGTGGGTAGCTTCCTGAATGACCATTTATTTCTTCTGCAATGTGGTTGCTTTCCACTGTTCATGAATGAGGGTGATTTACATTTCAATGACTTCTGAGCTTTAGCAAAAATAATACTAGTCTTCAAACTTTTAGCTCAGTCTAACCTTTCTTACAATCCCAAAGTAAAGTAAAAGTGATAATATCCTCCTCCCTCATCCAACACCAGCTCCTGATATAACCACCATCTACAGATGTGTGTTTATATTTTCATATAAACAGTCAGCAACATAAATGCCCATGCTTTCTTTTAAACAAAATGGGATCATGCTCTACATGTGATTGTAAAACTTGCTTGGTTGTTTTCTTTAATTATATATAATGGACAGTCTTTAAAGTGTATAGATAGTTACAAAGACCTGAAACAATCATCTAGCTGCCTATTACTTCAAAGTAGGGAGTTGCCACAATTTATTCAACTACTGCCTTACAGGTAACCATTTAATTCCTACTGATTTTTTCGTATTTCAAATAAGTGCTTCACAGATGTTCTTAAATATTTATCTTTATGAAATACTTTTTTCTATCTAATAAGTTCCTCTCAACAAGTTTTAAGAATTTACAATCTCACCAGTGGTTTCTGTGAGCACCTCTGCTCTACACCCTTGACGGATGTCAATGGTACTCCTTTGTCTTATTTGGGCCTGTGTGATGACATCCCATTTTAATTTTCTGTTACCTGATGATTAGTTAAATCGAGAACCTGCTAATGCTCACATTTTCCCTCTGGATGTTCTTTCCAGCTTTTTAATATTCCAAATAAATGCTTCAATAAATTTATACTTTCTCCTTTAAATTGCTGTTCAAATCCCTTGTTCATTTAACCATTATGTACTTCCTTTTTCTTATGAATTTGTAGGAATAGTTGGTGTATTAACAACATTCATCTTTTCTAAATGTTTTTAAATTATTTTGAGGAAACATTGCATCATAACATTATATAGGCTTAAGGTGTGCATCACTGTAAATCAACATCTGTCTACAGTATACTAAGTTTACCATCAGTCCAATTCTATCCTTCAACAACCACCTTTTTTCTGTCAAATGTATGCACATATTTTCTCCCAATTGCTCATTTATCTGTTATAGAATCTGTAAAGTTTTTGCTTTCTTTAAGGAGACTGGTTTAGGATTATCATCCTAAAGTAATGTACATATTCCCTTATACTGCTTTCTAATACATTAATAGCTCTATTTTTACATTTCATTTTTAATGCCTCTAGAATTGATCTTTGTATATGCTGTGAAGGTTTTATTTTTATTATCTCCTAACCCTATAAATTGAAAACACCACTCTTTCCCTTCTGAATTCAATAACACCACTATATAGCAGTTTCCCATATGTACTTGCAGCTACAGTCTTCATTGGTTTTATTCATCTGTCCACATTTGAATCAATTTTCATACTCATTTGCATGTAGGCAATTTCACATCTGACAGAAACTTTTCCCTCATTCTTGTTTTTCTTCAGATTTTCTTTAAAAATTCTAGAATATTTATTCTTCCATATGAACTTAAGAATCATAATGTCAAGTTTAAAAAATTATAGGTGCTCAAGATAATTCTTGCCATACATGGAGCAACAGTAGGTCTCTCACTTTGCACAGGTCTTTCTTTTTTGTCATTATGTCGATGCTGTATTTTTTGCACACATTGTATCTTTCTACTTAATTCTATTCCTGGGTGATATTTTTCAGTTAAAACCTTGCTGTAAATGAGATTTTGTTGTCATGTGTCTAACTCCTAGTGACTAAATGAACAAGCATTAATTTTTTTTTAGTTTGCACCAGGTCACCCTATTAAATAATTATGCAGTCTAAAGATTTTATAGCTGAAACTTCTTTTATAGTATATACTTATGTTGTATGCAAATCATTATAATTTGAGGGTTTTCCTGTTTATAAAGCTAATTTCTTTCCCTTGACAGATAACCTCTAAAACAATGTTGACTAATAGTGATAATGGAGAATCTCTGTTTTGTTCTTAGTTTTAATGAAGATGTAATTTGCATTTCTCCATTTATTATAATGTTGACTATTGGTTTATGGTAATTTTGCCTCATCAAGTTTAAGGAGTAGCTTTCTATTACTATTTTACTTAAAGTTGAGCATTCATTCCTGATTTTTTAAATGTCTATTTTCTTTTTTCTGTATCTACGGATGATATGGTTTCTCTGCTTCAAATCTGTCACATGGACAGATTTCCAAATGTTGAACCAGCCTTGCATTCCTGGAAAAAATCCAACTTGTTATAATGTTTCTGTTCGTAATCCCTGTACTGCTTCTTCTTCTATGCCCAAGTGCCAATCTGAATCCACGGCGTTGAATGAGTTAATAGGAGTCCATTTATTCAGGAGTGTCAAAAAACTGGCTCATGTGCTATGCCTGCCCTCTCTGATCTCCACCCTGGGTAGTGTTTCTGCTCTACAACTCTTGGATTTTCCAGACTGAAAGGTTGCCATGAGTCACAATGGTGGCTAGGTTTCAGTGGGAACCTGGTCTGAGTCTGTTGTCTGCCTGTGCAGATATTATTTCTATCTAGCTGACTGAATGACTCTTTATTTTTCAGCTATCCACAACATACGTGGCAATAAGCTTTGGAATCCCCCGGCATTCCTTCTGATTTCTGGGATCAGTGCATTTGTGTAATGGGCAGTCAGGACAACAATCTGGGATTCCTTTGAAATAAAACAATCAGGAATGTTCAGGAGGGATCTGAATCTTTATCAATCACACTTCAAAACTCAGTCAATTAGAATCTTCCTCATCCTTCATATCAATGAAAGTTTTAAAAAGTGCTCAGCAACCTATCTTCACCACATTTTGTTTTTCTAAAAAGGTCCCTCATGAATTATAGCTCAGATTCCTTTCTCTCATTCATTATCACAGTATGCTAGACTCTACATGAATTAAAACCTCCTCTTGAGGCAGTCAGTCCAATAAGAAAGATACATGTCAACAAGTCAATGTGATACAATGAAATATGGTGCAGTAACAAAAGGAGGCACAGGACCCACGCTCTTCAAGTCTTTCCCTCCATTTTCCATCTTGTATAGAATTGACTTCCTTTCATTAGTTTAAACAAGGGTCTCACCTAGAGTGATAATCTTTCAAAACATTATCTTCCAAAATGCAATAGCATACTAAGAAGACAGTTCATCATCTCAACAGCCCCAGCAGTGCCCAACACAAAACCTTGCCGATGCCCTGCCTACATTGTGAATTGCATTAATTCAATCACATTTGAAAAACATTAGAGCCTATAGAGTAAGAAGGTAAAATAGAAAAGAAGGTAATAGATAATAGGTAAACAGGTTGAAAATAAGTGAGAAAATGCACATAAAATCATCACTAGTACCACCAAGCTCTCTCTACCATGTAAAATGCCATTAATAGCACCACTGTCACTCAAAGGGAGGACACTATGCTTTAAAATGGAACTTTCAATATGCCTCCAGTTTATGTTCTTAGAGACACTGGATATATCCTTACAAAATCCATATTTCTGCCTTTGTGCCTGTGTTTTTTTAGTCATTTGGAAATGTAACATCTCAGAAGAACCATTTCCAGTCCTAGTTAATTCAGATGGCCTGAAATAGTTCTATGCCTCAAATAAACCAGCCTTTACTATATGTCTATAAAAAACTGACCAACACTCTCACACATGCCTAGTTCTTTCTCATGACATCCTCTGTGTAAGTATGAGGATCACTGCCCCAAATTCACACTGTTCACTGTCTGATTCAATAAACTTTCTGCTGCCTAGTGTAACTGGGGAATGCCATATATGGATTAATCAAACATTCTTGTTGCTGAAAACCCACCAAGTACACACCCATTAAGTATATTAAATATACTGCAAATAGAAATGCAAAATAGTCAAATGGCATGGTCCAATCTGACTCTTCTGTGATGATTCTGAAGCCCTATGGAATCCAATAATCCAGGTGCAAAATATACGTAGGGTGAATACTGAGTATAGCTATTGATATTTTCATTCCAGCCCTAGGGCTAGTGAACATATTGGCGCTTAAAAAATATAATGAACATCCACTCTGGTTGTTTAGGTCTCATGGAACCTTGATACCTAAAGAACTTTGAGGGCCACTTAAGCCTAGTGCTTTTCAAATTTACTCAGGCCTTGGAATCCTTTATTCGAATGAAATATTGAGTATAAGCTAGTGGGAACTACTATGGCTAGGCGGATGAGCTGAGGTGTAGAATGCCTCATATAAGGCTTCACTGAGCCAACTCTGTGGGACCCCATTAATTTGCAGAATAGAGATTACAGGTAAGAGTCTTGACTAGACCCGTAGTTTTCAGATGAGGAAACTGAAGTGCACAACATCAAAGTGACTAGATCAAGGTCACACTATAAATCAGGGACTGGTCTGAAGTTAGAAGCCAAGTTTCCTGACTCCTAGTCAAATGGCATTTTCTACTTCTAGCAGTCTTCCTTACATTTTTCTTACCCTGTACTTGGTGTAGAAAATTGGAGTTAACACTGATTTTTGAATGTTCCATGTTAAGCATATGACTGATTTCAGCCATATTTTGGAGGTCCTCCTGGCAAAATCAACATTATTTTGTTTGTTTTAGGCTATTATTCCAACAATGGGATATTCTGAATCTAGGAGTTAGAGAAAATTACAAGACCCTAAGCTTTATTTCTAACATCTACTGAGGTAGGAGTTACTTTAGCTCATATGTTCATGTCTTTATGTGATATATTGTTTTGTCTATTGAAACATTCTTTCAACACTCTTATAGTGTACTAAACACTAAACACTAGTGTTTTAGTGAACTGGTAAAATGGCTATTCATAAAAAATTAAAGGCATTAGGAAGCAATTAATCTATTCTCATAAACTAATGAAAGAATGGAACAGTTTGGTGGGGGGCTGGAAATAAGCAAGGACCTCTTTTCCTAGTCCACAGCCTTCTCCAGTAGAAAATACAACAGTAGCTTCCATATAAGGAAGACCTAGTAAGAACCAGGTGCTTTACAGAGACTTTTCTCTCTGATGTGGGTATGTGATCATCAAATTTCACAGCCCAGGAACTGAGTCAGAAACCATTGAAGAAGTAAGGTTCTTTCATTTAAAGTGAATTCACGATGAATCATGGGGTCAACCCTTGAAGTCTGGACAATCAGAAGAGGCAGGGTCTCTATCTGAGGAGCAGGTGCAAGAAGATTGAGTCCAGGCAGTCACTGTATAATTAAGATTAGCAAGTTCATATTTATGGCATTTCCTTTAATCTCCTTAGAAAAAATACAAACTCCATGAAATTACAGTGCATTGTTGTTATTACAAGGGATTTTGAAAACTGCTGAATGTACTTTCAACTTGAAAGATAGTGCTGGGAATCATTTTAATTCAGATTCTCATTTGGTATGAAAGCAATAAACATCTTTTTTAAAGATTTCTTTCTTTGCTCTAAGTGGTTATGAGTAATAATGTAGGTGTAAATCTTCTTAATTCTTCCTGAGCTATTTGAAATTCTTAATCATGATCAGAGTATAAAGCAGAACTAGATATTATATGTGTATCATTAAAAACTGTATTTGCAGAAAAGTCACTTTAAGCTCTCTTTCTATCTTCAATGAGGGTAGCTCTTTCTCAGTGTAGGGACAAGCAAATTCTCTACAACAGAAAAGCTGTTTCTTTGACATTCAATTTAAGTCTTAGAAATACGTAGTTGGTTTTTTTCCTACCAAAGATTAAATTCTATCTGCAAATTAGCAGCAGAAGGGAAGCAAAGATGAGTGAAGGAAGTAGAAACCATGGAACAGGAGTCATCAGATAACTCACCAGGTCAAGTTTGTCTGGCTATGTCTGTTCCTTTTTCTGAAGTTCAACTTTCTCATAAACCAAATGACGGCATTGACTTCTAAGACCTTCATGGAATCTGGTGCAAAGATTATTTGAGATAATGGGGTAAAGGATACAGTCTACCAGTAAAAATATAGTCACCTAGCAAGGGTGCATTTGGGTACCCACTTTGTATCAGCAGTGTACTTAAAGACACCTAAAGGAAATGGACTTTCAGAGATAAAGAAGAGTCAGGGGATGCTTGCCAGTAGTAGTGGTGTGGCCTTCATGTGAAACTTAGAAGGCACATTATTTAGAACAGACAGTGACATTCCAGTTGTTTCAATTAAGGCCTTGGATAGCAAAGGACCTAAATATGGTAAGTTAATTTATAGAAGTCACCACTGAAGTTATTTTCTGGGTATCACAATAAAGCATAAAAACTTACAGGGGACAAAAAACCCAAAACAGAATGGCAAAAATAAAAAAAAACATTGACCAGACTAAGGGTTGACAAATGATGTGGAGCAACTAGAATTCTTATGCACTACTTACAGGAATATAAAATGGTGTTGCAACTTTGGAATCAATTTGACAGTTTAACAGTTAAAAGTTAAACCTACCAGCAATTCCATTATTAGATATATGACAGAGAATTGGAAAAACACATCCAAACAAGAACATAACTGTTCACAGCAGCAATAATCATAACAGCCCAAAAGTAGAAATCAAAGTCTCCATCAGTATATCCACACAGTAGAATATTATTTGGCAATAAGAATTAACAAGTAGGGATACATGCCACAGCATGGAAGAATCCTGGAAACATATACTAAGTGAAAGAAAACAAACACAAAGACTACATATTACATAATCCCATTTATAGAAAACGTGGATTAGGAAAATGCAATTTATAGTGTCCGAAATGATAGTAGTTACCCTTGTGGTGAGGAGTAAGTTCTAGAACAGGGTAGATAAAGGGCTTCTAGGGAAATGGTAACATTACCATATTATCAAGGTACTCGTTAAGATGGTTTGCTCAATGTCTAAACATTTAATGAGCGGTACACTTAGGATTTGTGCATTTTCTGCATGAATGTCATTCTCCCAAAGTAGTTTACTAAAAAATCTAAAGAGGTTATTTATAATTCAGCTGTTTCTGTCTTCTGTGGGAATGCTAACTCTATACAATCAAATACCTGCATCAGCTTGTATGCTGTTTGAACTCAAAACCAGAAAAGGAGCATTGTAGTTTGATGTGGTTTTCTTCCCTTACTGCATGGAATGGGCTTCAAACATTTTCGAGACCATAAATAGTAAGGATCCTGTGACTGGCACCCTGGGATCTAAAGTAAGAGGGCAGATGTTATAAATACAAAAGGCAATGTTTCTGCAAAGTGAATGGAAGGGCTTCTTCATGGAAGCGTTCAAAACAGATTTCTTCCATCCCTTCTCCTTGTTTCCTTCCTTCGTCCTTCTACTCGCAGGCCCATCCACCCAGTCATATAACAAATTCTGAGGCCCTACCATGTGCCATGCAGTGTGCTGTTTTCAACAAGACAGACAAGGCCTCATGGAGCCAATGGAAGAAGGCCACCAATGTGATCAAGAATTCTAAAATTGTATCTAAGATCGAAACTCCTCTTCAGGCTTACAGCAACAGTAAAGTCTTCATAACCATACAATTTGTCATAGAAAGGACTAAAATTTCTTTTCTTGGTGGACTAGGTCTAATTTCCTCTTTTGCATATTGATTTGACCATTCGTCAGTGATCCTCAGTCAGTACACACTGATTTTCAATGCGATGCTTTGAAAAGCGTACCAAAACAAGGTGCTAAAAGTCCACAAATCAGTAATGACATCACACCAACACCGGTCTCGAATTAGCACTAACCTGCCCATCAACAAATGTATAAGATATTTTAGGCTATCAGAATGAAGAATAAAATGTCCACCTGAATACAGAATTCTGCTGTGTTCTTTCATATATGCAGAGAGAATTTCAGATCAAACACCAGGACCCATACACCACTTAACATCTGGTGTCTGGAGCCTGGGCAGCCACATGACCTGAAGTTTTGGTTTGATCTCTGTGCTGGCCTCTCCTGCTTCTCCGTGAAAGTTAACAGTGAGTTCAAGGAGATTAATCAACCAAAAAAAGTTACTCTTCAGAACCACCATCATCTTTCATAGTCTGAGACTGAAAAAAAATGGGGAGGGACTCTGAGCATCTCTTCCATTATTCATATGGCTAAAAGCCTGAAAAATTCTACTGCATTTCTGAGAAATGACTGTAATCCTTAACAAAAACCAACCAAAAGTTAAGTGATTTTAAAAAATAAGAGCCAGTGGGCCCTTTTCTTTCAGAAAGTTCTGAGTAATGCATAAAGAGAGAGAAAAAAAATTTCCAATTTTAATTCTGATGCTTCAGCTTGTAAAGTCAGTCTTTTAATCAAGAACCCTGAATCACCTGACCTCTTAACTGTCCCCAGCAGAGGGTCACCACACAGTGCACATGGGTACTGCCACAGTAACCTGGAATTATACCAGGCTCTTCCTCAAGGGTAAAAAGAAGGATATTCTCTTAATAAAAATGTCCAGAAATGTCTACCTGCCTCACTGCTTCAGGATTGTCAGGCACCAGGAGATAGGATTCAACTTTTGCAACTTTCTCCTCAAGGAACCATCTGGGGTGTGTGGGGCCACCACACAAGACCATGAGAGACCCTCTAGGCACCACCAATGCTATTTTCTTGTCCATTTACACAAATGTACCTTAGATATGCTTTTCTGAATTGTTTTGTACACCCAACACAATAATTTTCCAGATCCAGATGTATTAATGCGTAGTGAGACACACTTGACCTTTGGACAGTTTGAGAGTTAGGGGCATCAAAATCCCACCCCCCTACAGTCAAAAATGCACATAAAAATGTTTTGACTCACCACTTAACTAAGAGCCTGCCTAGCCAATAACATAAACAATATTTTGCATGTTAAATGTATTATATACTCTATTCTTACAACCAAGTTAACAGGAGAAGATAAAATGCTAGAAAAGAAAATCATATGGACAGTAAAACACACACTACTGTATGGTATTTATCAACACTATAAGTTTGCCATCTGCTCATAAGAAAATCAAGTAAAAGTGGACTCATGGAGTTCAAATCTGAATAGCTCAAGGGTCAACTGTACTTCATTAATTTAAGCTGCCTTATAGAAGACCATTCTTTAAATGTATTGCTATTTATATTAATCCGTTCCAATATTGTTGGACATTTTTTAATATGGCAATAAACATTCTTGTTTATATCTTCTTCTACTTCAATGACTTCTCCATGGTAAATATGTACAAGAGGAACTTCGGGATTAAAATAAGGTACACACATCTTTGACTTTGCTAAATACTTTTGCTGTGCTCTCCAAAACAGTCACATAAATTCACACCACCACCAGAACTCCTAGTTCCCCACATCTTCCCTTGGCATGACAACTTGGCGTTATCATGTTTTCTGATGTTTATCAATTTGATGGTTGTAAAGGATTATTTTATTTGGAATCTAATTTCTATTTCCCACCCTAGTAGTAAGGTTGACTACCTTTTTTCATATGTTTATAGGTGAATTAGGCTTTTTTTCTTTAGTGAATTGCACACTTTCTAATGAATTGTTTCTTTCGAATGATGATTTTTAGAGTACTTTACAGTTTGTGGGTATTATATTTATCTTATATTATTTTATTATTTATTTATAAGAAGCAAAAATATCTCCTATTATCTTATAGCTCAATTTTCAATTTTATTTTGGCATATTTTTTCAATTAGAGCTTTTCTTTTTAATGAAGTCAGTGTATCCATCCGTTAATTTATGGTTTTCATTTTGTACTTTTAAGAAATTCTCCCCCTCTGGTGCTGGTGCAATATGATACATACATCGAAAGAGGTATGAATCCATTCTTCTGAAGCTTATATAGATTTTAACTAATAAGATAATTTTTAAAAAGAAATCCTTCCCTACTTTGATATCATTAAGATATTCTTCCAAACTTTCAGAAGCAAATAACTTTGTTTTAAGATTCACATCTTTAGTCCACCTTAAATTTATGTTTCTGTATGTTAGGAGTGTTTTTTTTTTTTTTTTATTTAATAGTCAAGAGTTCCATGACTACTTATTGAGTGATTCATCTTTTATCTACTTATTTGTAATGTCTCCTGTCATAGACCAAGTTTTCATATATATATATATATATATGAGATTGTTTTTGGAATTTCAATTTTGTTCTGTTGATACATTCGTCTATCCCTGTACTTAATCACGCTTTTTATTAACACGACTTTATAACAATTTCTAATATCTGACAGAGATAGTTTTTTCACCTTATTTTTTCTTTTCCAGGAGAATCTTGGCTCATCTTTGCTTTTTCCTTTCCACAGGAAATTTTATTTTAAGGAAAAGATGAGGGCAGGAAAGGAGAGCAGAGACAGGCAGTCAGGAAGAGAGAGGAGGAAGAAGCACTTTATTCATTTAGTTGTTCATCTTGGTTGTTCCACCACCCTGCCCCCTCACCTTGGTTCAGGAACCTGGTGGGATGTATGTGAATTGTGTCTGGTGGACTTAGTCACTAAGCCACCAGAGCACACCTACATAGGGATTTCAGTACAAGTTTGTCAAATTCCATGAAAAGAAATCTGTGGGGTCTGATTGGGATTGCACTGAACTACAGTTAATGTGAAGGAGAAATAACTTCTTTATGTTATTGAATAACTAAAATATTAAAAGCATACATCTCATGTATAACTTATATTTATGTCATGGTTTTTGATCTTCAGTAAAATTTCCTATTTCCTTAAAAGACAAATAATTTGTTAGGTATAGCTCTATATTTCCTATGAGCTTTGCTACTATGTGAGTGGCACTTTCCCTTTCCAATATAGCCATTTATCTTGCAAATAAGTTATAATTCTAGTATACATTTGTGAATTACATAAACGGTTAAGAAACTAGAGCTTCTGTGCTAAAAGTAGCTGACATCCTGAGTTCACCAAATTAGTCAATTTTGTCTTTCATTAAACAAAACAGAACAATAGCTACTATGTTCAGAGACAACCTTTTGCTTAGTGTGATAGTGTTTTATTTTGTAAATTATCTTTTTTCCTATGAAAGCTTCTACTTTTCCTACATGAGACTTACTCCACTGTTACAGATCTAAATGCAAAGTTTTTTTTGTCTTCTTTAAAATATGTGTTGTTTCTTTATTTTCATTTCATATACACTTGTTCAATGTCATGGCTTTTGCTCTTTAGAAGGTTGTGGGTTTGGAAGACATGTACACACACTCGTAAATACATGCAGACACACTTTATATGTTTTTTTAAATGTATATAAAGTGTTTTGTTCTTGATGATATTTTCATTGTTCTGAATTTATGTCTTTCTAACTATTCGCCATTCTAATCACCGCGCTCTTAATTTAACCACTAACTTTCTAATCTTTGAAGAGCTCTTCTTTATAGCAAAGCAGCTTCTTTGTCATTTTCCTCTTGTTTTAGATAGAGGTTCATATTCTTTAATAATTCAGTACTTATCATGAAAGAACAATAATCCACTAACTGGATACTACACTGAGCTGCATATTTAAGATACTATGTATCCTCTGTTGGCATGCCCTGGTGGAGTGGCAGTTGAGTCCACCGCCTCCAGTCAATTTTAGTCCACATACATCCCAGGGACCCGGGTTCACGTCCAGGGACTGGGGAGAGTAACCAAGATAAACAAGCAAATAAAACAAAGTGGTTCCTCCTCCTCTCTCTTCCAGCCTACTTGCCTACTTGCCTTTTTCTGGCCTGTACCTTTCCTCTCAAAAACATATGTATCTTATGTAATGGTCTTTCCAGTAGGTAAAATGGACCACAGTCATCTAAATATTCCTATCTATAATCATCACTATCTTTTACCAAATCTTCACCAACATTCAGGAGTTTCAAGGATTGCCTATGGTGATAGCATACTTCAGTTTTTCAGTACAGTTTTCAATCTCTTGAAAATGATGTAGTCAAGGTTAAAGGTTAAATTAATTTTCAGAGGAATGGTTGCCTTCAAGTCTATGAATCTAATATGGGCTTTGGCCATTAAATAGCTTATTTGTGAAAATATTGATGCATTTATATTTCCTTTTGGTCTTCCCATTATGCTTTTTAATACTCCTTTTCCTTGAACTTTTCCAGAAACATTTTTAAGTCAATCGGCTTGATTTAAAAGGAAAGTACCTTGATGAACTTTTTGAATGCACCCAAGTGAGAGAACATACCCCAAAACGATGCTGACCCCTTGAGGTAGATGAGATAGGAGAGAATTGACTCTTGAGTAAGATGGACCCAGAATAATCAATGCTATCACTTCACTTTTCAATCCCAGAGTAGCAGTTAAACCAAAGTCACTAACGACATGTAAGAGGGAACACTGTAAAGGAAGATTCTCTAAGTTCTTACCAGTGATCTTGTTTCTTCTTAAGTAATTTTACAATTTTACTTTAGAGAACATAGAAGAAAAGAACAAAGCTCATGGCCAAGTATACTGGAAGGGAAGGGGAAATGTTGCAAAAACAACTTAAGATGTGAAAGAAAAATGTGGCAGAAGAGACACCGATGTGCAATTTTGCCATCTCCACATTGGCTATCAGAACTTGTCTTTTATATTTTCTCCTTGGTTCTTACTGTTTCTGTGGAGTATTATTGATTTGTATATACTGATCCTTTGTCCCAAAAGCTTGTTGAACTCTGTATTAGTTCTATTAATTTGTTTACATATTCTCTTAAATTATCTGTGTAGAAAATTATGCCATTGGACAAATCACAGTATATCTACACCCCTTATATTTTTCTTTTCCTGATGAACTAGTTAAGATCTCATTTATAATGCTAAATGAAAACAGTGATTACAGATTTTCTTCTGTAAAAGGAACTTAAAAGGAACATATGAAAATCTTTTATTTTGTCATTAAGCATAATGTTTGCCCTAGGGTTCTGATATATTGAAGGATCTATTTCTAGCCTGCTTCTCTTTATTATAAATTGTACATGCTTGCTGAAGTGTGTTGAATGATTTCTGTACCTATTCAAGTTACAATAGCTATTTTCCCCTTTAATATATTTTATAGTTATGGATATCACATAGTATTACACTTTTGTCAGATACCCAGGTCTATTTGCTATTATAGATATAGCTTTTTAGTATTAGACACTTCCTTTAAGGCTTATTATATGGTCAATTTTATACATGTGCCCTAATTTTCAAAAAATAATTTTTATTCTCTAATCGTTGGTTGCAGAGTTCTATATATGTTCTTTGGATCAGGTTTTAACCTTTTGTTGTTCAAATCTTCTACATTCTAAAGAATATTTCTTTGCTTGCTAAACCCCAACTATTATTGTCTTTTCTGAAGCTGTCTTTCATATCGCAGTTCCCAGAGAACCTGCACTACACCAAATATCAAATGGAGCTAAAGCATTGGAGACACTTAGAAATGTAGATTCAGTATTTTCCTACCCTCACCAGGAATGCTGATTAGATACCTAGAATCAAAATTTTCCCTCACAGAGCCATTTGTGCCCCATTGGATATTGTGCAAAATTATTACAGAACGTAGTGTGATGAGCTGACAAGAAATGTCTTCCAAGTGTCAAAGGTTTGGGATAAGACACCATTAAGCTGAAAGGCGTACACTATTATCTGCTTTCTAAATAAGTATAATTGTATTTAATTACTATTGAATGTTGGTCCTTTGTTTAGTACTTTAGGATGAGTTAAACAAGAGGTGTAACACCATGTCAATGCTTCTTTATTCATTTCAAAGCTAATATTTATCACAAAAATATATAACTCATCCGGACAACTAGCCTCAAAAAATTGCGATAAGGACAATTCTACAGACTGAGGTGCTATTTCAATATTCTAAAATGCAAATAGCAATGTAAACAAAAGAAACAATAAAACTACTTTAAACACAAAATAAATATCAATTTTGAAAAAAATTAAAAGCATAGATTTCCAAGCTAGCTCTGTCTTTCCCTCGTATATCAAATTTGAACAGGATATTTTTTTGAATAGCTAACATCTACAGGGAGGTTTTATATATAGTTGATGATCTAAAACAGCAAAGTCTTTTCTTAAATCTCTAGATATTATAGATCAAATCTGGAGGAAACTAAGACCAGTTAGCCTCAGAGAAGTGAAGCAACTTGTCCAAGAGCGGAGTCCATCCATATTTCTCTTCTACTACTTCCATCACTGTCTAAGCCGCCACCATGATTTGTCCAGTCTAGTGCAACATCCTCCTAAATAGCCTCCCTGCCTCCCTGTGGTTCCTGCTTTAATATATTCTCCAACTGCTTATAGCCAGAATGCTCTAATTAAAGCATACCTTACATAAAACCCACCAATGGCTTTCCACTGTTCTTACAAAAAATGTTCAAACACTTTACCATGGACTGGTAAAATGGGGAAGTTCTTCCCCCTTCCTATGTCCCCAGTCTCAGCTTCTACTACTTATTTCTCCATTTGCTATGCTCCAAATATGTGAGTCTTCATGTAATGCATTAGAACATTTTATATTCTCTTCTGAGGTCTGCTCTTCTCTTTTGGGAATTATCCCTTTACACATCCTCACCTAAAGAGCTCTTCATTCTTCATATTCATTTTTCATAATTCACTTCAAATTTCACTTCTTTGGTTCATGAAGTTCTATCAGTAAAGTTCACTGATGTCCCATACAAGGTCAGGTCTCTCATAAAATGTACTTTCTCTTCATAGCACTACCATGTTTGTAACATAGTAAGTCAAATTTGTGTTTGGTTTTAACATCTCTCTTCTTGACCAGATGACAGTCCCCAAAAGGGTAATGAGATCCATATGCTAAGTGGATGAATAAGTACCAGATCAAAGATTTGAATTGAAGGATTCACTCTTTCCCTACTCCTGTTCTTCACATTTTATCTTCCGACTCTGCCTTTCTCCACTACTCCGTCTGTCTCCTATCTGTAAGTCCAATGGCCTCTTCCTCACAACGGGTACTTCCTAATTCCATTGGTGACTCACTGGAGACTATTCCCAGTTCTACATACATACTCACTGACAACTACTCACTGTCTATAGATCGAAGAAGCATTTACCTGCTAATACCTAAAATGCCACTATAGGGATATTGTTCCTTCATTAAAGATGGCCCTATGCATGTAGCCCTCTTTGAAAATACCCAATAAGCCTATTATGGAGAAGGTTACACTCCCCTTGTTCATCCCTCAAAGTCAACATGCTTGAGCCCACATTCGCCCCTGGGCTCAGAGTTAGCTGAGGTGCTTAAATAATTAGACGCAAGAAAGAACTGAAATCAGAAAGAATGGAAAAGGAAGGAAAAAAGGCTCTCAATTTGGCCGCAAGCTAAATCTATCTTTCTATTCTTGTCTATTTTCCCATTAGTTTGAATGGAAAATTTAATGTTAAATTGCATATACCTGTATACTAAATTACCCATTCCAAACCGAGGGCAAATTGCATATATGAGTATATTTTTCCATTACCCTCGCTTATATAATTTGAGTTTATAGCAATCAACCAACATTATTTATAGGAAAAAGACCTCTTCAGTGAACACACTGGTGTCCTATTTGGTCATTTAGAGACTCCATGTTAGACATAGCCTTCCCCACATTTAAACCACTCCATTAGCAGGCACAGCATACAAATGACTTCTCTGGTCACCTAACCTTGAAGCAATCTGTAGACCATTAGTGCATTCTGGATTAGAAAACCCAAAAGGTGGAAAATGGGTCTTTGTGATCTGAATGTGGCCTAATTATCACATGGTCAAATACAATCAATATAGTCGCTAGAAGTAATGCACTGGCATGGAAGCAGCATTTGCACTCCTTTAGACACCAAACTGTACACTGGAAGCTGTGTCTGCTTTGCATGTTCACCAGAACCTAAAACAGTAAGGGGAGAGAGAAGTCACAGCATTTCATCTGCTATACACAGTGTGACTAATTAGTTTTACAGTAATCACCATTAGGGAGTGCTATCTTCTTTATTTCAAAGACCTCCTGGATTCTCCCCTGCTATCTCTTTGACCAGTGAAATAAGAATGTTAACTAGAAATGCATATAAATACATACTACTCAGCTATCAAGAAAGATAAAATCCACCATTTTCAGTAACTTGGGTGGAACTAGAAGGAATGATGCTCAGTGAGATAAGCCAGAAGAAAAAAGACAGACATCGTGTCTCCCTCACATGTGGTGTGGAGAACAACAAAGCAAACAAATAAACTAAATCAAAGAAAAATAGACTTTCAGTCAATAAAAGAAAATGAGTGGTTGTAGGAAGGTGAAGCAAACTGGGTAGAGAGAATCAATGCTACAATTAAGGAAAAACTGAAATGGTGAACTTAATATATTCAGATGTGGATTTACTATGATGCACACTTTAAACCTATATAGTGTTAGGAAGCAATGTTCCTCCAGTACAACTAATTTAACCACGTTTTAAAAAAGAAACATAAATAAATTTCAACTGTCTGTTATCATGGCATTTCTAATGAGTAATGGTCATCCACAAATCTGAACACCAGAAGGTAGAAAAGAATCTCTTCACTGAGGCTGGTCACTGGTTCTGACTTGGAAACACGTGGTTATAACCTGGAAACAGAAGGTAAAAAATGTCCCTGTTTTGTCAGTGGCCTCCCTTGCTGTTTTGTCAACTCTCAGAACTCAATGTCTTGCAGGTGGCAAGGCCACTTGGTACCTATAACAAACTGTGCCTCTGAGGCTTGACTTCCCTCCCTCCCATGACAGCCCCTGAAGAAAGCAGCAGCTGGCACACGTGTGCCTATATGATGACTCAGAAATGGAAAAAGAATGTTCTTTAGGGAATGTTCAAATTTGAAGACATGGGCTTGGTGGAGCTGCAGGACTGTTTCTCCGGAATCATTGCACCTGATCAGCTTTGGGGATGGGTTCCTCATGCAGCCAAAGGACAAGAGAGAGTGATGCTGAGGGGACAGCGAGGCTGCAGCTTTTCAAGTGCAGTGATTCAATATTGATGCTCCTGTTTTCGAGTTGGTTCCCTGGGCCACCCACAGACCCCTGATTTAAAGAGCAGGAGGATTCTCTGAAACCCAAAATGCATCTTAGTAGGACATGTCAGGGCCAAAATGCAAAGTCCACAGTGTCACTGTTATTATTTTGTGTGGCATTTGACGCAGCTGCACATGAATCCTGTGAACAAACTCACAGGATGACTTAGTGGAACAGCAAGATACATAAACTCATCTGATTAAGGACTACACAGTTGATAACCACAAATTAGTAATGCAATCCATCATCCCAATCATCAAGCTCAACAAAAGTTGATCCATCCAGTGGGAAAACAAAGTGAGAAAACACACAGCCTGTTCTTGACATTAAAAACATCTAATTATCACATGGTCAGCACAACTAATATTTCTTGAGTACTTACATGCACTCTTCACATTTGTATTTAGCTTTTTTAAAAATATATCAGCCAGGATAGCCCTTCGACTTTGGTCAGTAATTAGCTCCCGTCTTTAACTCCTACATGTTTACAGGAAAGGTCAAAAGAAAATGTGACTTGAAGTCAGACAGGCCTGGATTCAAATCCTATCTCTGACACATCTTTGTGGCTCAGGAGGCTAAGGCAGTTAAGGTGCAGACCATGTAAAGCACATGGACTAGGGTTCATGACCCGGGGCTGGCAGTGTAAAAAGATATCAATCCTAGCTCTGCTATTTACGAGCTATATTTCCTTGAACAAGTTTCATAAATTCTCAGAGCCTTCAGTCCTCACGAAGACAACTTCATACAGTCTCATGAGAATGGAAACAGAGAGCATCATCAAACATGCCTGGCAGATGGTACCACTCAATAAATGCCAATTGAACCTTAATAAAACGTTCCTCCATTGAAAAAGCTACTGGAAGATAATCAAAATAAGGTTTACCAATCGAAAATTTGCTACTGATTACTTTATAAAACAATTGTGTTTGAAGAAGCTTGGGTTTATTAGAAATAAACTCACCTTTGAATGCCATGGGGAATTTTTGTTGTACTATATTTGCAGATAATGTAGTATTAATCTATTCAATTCTTAGGGGTAGGTACAATGTTCCATATTCTCTGTCTCCAGTGCCTAGTGCAGTGTTAGAAACAGCATAAGCACACAGTACACACTTTCATACATATATACTTTCATGAAGTGGCATCACAGCATGGAATCTGAACGAGCCCAACCACAGATTTGAGTCAGGTGCTTCTGTTTTCATATTAAAACCATCTTTTAAGAAGCTTTTAGAAGTATTGATTCCCAGTGCAGATAAAACTCCAGATAACCTGCAAACCTCCTAAAATGTCAAAGTCTGATTGCCACTCAAGAGCTAATAATAGTAAGCACTTAAAAATTAAGTATGTGTTTTACATATACACTGTCTGCTGTACATTATCTCATTCATCCCTCTCAACAACCCTATGAAAGCAGTGCTATCATTTTATTCATTTAATAAACAAAAAAATGAGGAGACTCTGGAAAGGTAAATGATTGCCTAGGGTCACATGATTAACAACTGATGAACTCAGGATTCAAACCAAACTCCATCTTTCCTAAGACCTTCCATCTCCTTGAGTTATTTGAACAGCACCTCCAGGGTTTAAGCTTGTGCATTTCTTGTCTTTAGTTTCCACTGAGGGGCAAGCAAATAGCAGTTCTCCAAATATGAATACAAAACCACGGTAAATCACCTATCCCACGAGTCAAGCAGAGGAATGTGGACCGTCACATGGTTGTGAATCATCTTTCCAGGTGTTCTACCACTTCTGCTCCCATGGGCTTTCCCTAAACCATCTGTAAATATGTAGGCAAAACTGGACCAGTCATTTCCAGCGACGGCACCATTGCACAGTGCTAACCAGGCCTGATAAATGAGACTTTAAGAAGATTGTATAATCTACATACCACACTAAAGAGTAGATGCTATTAGCAATCAGCCTGCCTATTCTTTTCCCTCCATTGAATTTTTAAAGAATTGAGAAATCGTCTAAACCTGTGTTATTCAGAATCAAGAAGCAACTACTGCCCTAGTTTCAGAATGAATAGATAAAATACATTTGAATGAAAAAGTTAATTTAATTGAAAGGTTTCTTTCCACAGATACTGCTTCTATTTTCTTTGATAATACTAGTGAACAACGTTCAGAAGACATTTTTAGTTCAAACATTTCCCATAATGGCGAGTCAGTCTGCTCAGGCAAACAGAACATCAAACACCAACAATAAGGATCTGTCATTGGAAGTTGATCCAATTTGCACATAAGTATACTCACTACATTTAAATGAAACTTTATAGGGAACAAAATTAGCCTAAGGATTTTTTTAAATATTTTTAAAGCAGCTACTACAATAGTAACTGCAGAAGGATGCACAAATAGGACCAATTCTAATCAATCTTGCACATTTCTTCCACACTGTTACAAGTGCATTTCATAGAAGGGTAGAGCAAGATCACAGCAGGCAAAATGCAGTAGTTGAAGTCAAGCACAGCTAATTTGCTGTTTAGGACAGATGCAATCTACAGAAATCACCGATCCATCCTGATCAGCTCTGATACGGAGGACCGATTCCCAGCATGCATTACGTCTATGGGTTTTATATTCATGAAATAGATTTTTTGGAGCAAGACGTATATAGAAGATGGTAGTAGTATATGAGTGAAAAGCGTATTCTGTTTTGCATGATATCATTAAGTATGATAAGAAAGCAAATTGTAACAAGCCTGGTCAAGTGAAGGCTAGGAGCAGTTTCAGACTCTCCTACAAGATGAGTTCAGAGTTCAAAGAGAAGTAGGGATGGGATAGTTCAGCTGAATGGATAAAGGAATGAATGAATATACCAACATGAACATGTGAAATCTTGGCCACTGAAAGGCAGTGCAGAAATGGTTAAAAGTGGGGACTTTGTGATCAAGAAGTTCTGGTTTGTTTTCCTACCTCCGAGGCTTAGTAGCTGTGTCATACTGGAAAAATCACTTAACTTCATAGAAAAATAGGGAGAGTGGCACTTACCTCCCATAAATGTTGTGAGGATCAAATGGCAACACACCCAGAGCACTTAGTGAAATGCCTTATCATAGCAAATACTCAATACATGTTAGTCGGTGCTAGTATTATTATTAACAAGTGCCCAAAAGTCTTTTACATCGCCAAATGCAAATACTGCTACTTCAACAGACCACAGAAAGCAGAATCATAGTGAGTTTTCCCCACAATAACTTTCATAAAGCTTGCTTTTGTTTTAACTAATTTCACTGAAGAAACATTGCATTATGGCATTATGTAGGTTTAGAGTGTGCATCACTGTAAATCAACACCTGTCTTTTCTCTGGTTTTTATAAAGCTTTTTTTTATACTAAATAATGTACAAGCTCTGTATCAAGCTCTTGCTCACCTGCAGGTGCTTCTGGTTTTGTCATTGCGCAGACTCTCCCTCATGTCTATTTGGAGTTAGGGAGGCCACAGTTGATGCCTGTATCGAAGTGTTATCTGCCAGGTGATAAAATGCAAGTGGCCACAAAAAGGTAACAAGGAAAATTTAAGGAGACTAAGACTGACAAACCCAAGAAGATCACATTACCCCCTCTCCCTAAAGTCCCTCTCCCCCTCTCTCATACACCCTTGGTAAAATCCCAACTCAGGCCAAAGCCAGCTCTTTAATGATTCCATGCCTGCTCCCAAGCAGCCTAACAAGCCTGGAAAAACACACACCCATTCTTTGATGTAGGTCTTCCTTTAAAAGTAGGACCTTAAAGTTCAAGTTCAAGTTCAAGTTCATGTGGGGGGCCTTCAGTACTGTCAGCCATCCTGTACTATTCCCCAAGCCCATTCATTTGGCTGCTCGCCTGGAGAATATTTCATACTATCACCTCTCTGTTCATCCTTCTAACTCTCTTTTCTTCCTCCTGACTCTACGCTGATGACCTAGCTTATGGTTTTCATGAGAAAACAGAAGCAATTAGGAGTAAGTTCACATCCTGTCAGTCACCACATGTGCCCACCTATGAGCACCTGTATTTATAGGCTGCCTGCTGCCTGTGAACTGTGGATGAAGCCTCCCGGCTCCTAAGGACAACCGTCCACCGATACTAGGAAACTAATAACCCTGATTCATTTTTCTCCATAGTATTATGGCATGATAGCAATCGCCTCATAATTTGTCTATTTGTATATTTGTTTACTGTCTCCCATACCCACTAGGATATCAATGTTTTTGCAGATGATGTTGTATCCTGCAGCCCTGTATGGGGATCACGTATTAGTCATTCAATGACTATTGCTGCAGTGAATGGGAAAAGGAAGGAAATAAAAAACATGAATTTTTCACCGTATGTGAAATTCATTTTTGCATGCTTATAGTTCTTTCCCTCTATCCCCTTCTCCCAAAATATCTCACTCCCTCTTTCTTGCCTCCCTTCTTCT